>VYZU01027832.1:0-43490 GCA_013401355.1 Ceyx cyanopectus
GGATGGAGGAGAGAGGGGTGTGCACAGGCACATGCCTCCTATTCTTTCTTTACAATGAGCACAGTTCTGGTCCTTTCAGGTCAGCTTCAGTGTCATTTGGCTGTAGTTTGCAGCTTGGGAAAGCAAAAAAAAGCTGGTTGGTGACAGTCTCTTTCTTCATAATACTGCAGCAGGCACAGAAGTTGTAAATAGTTCTAACAATTATTATTTTTTCCATCGTCCATCACAGGTAAGAGCTGAGTGACCTGTTGCTGTTGGTCTTTAGGTGGATGTGTCTCTATGCCCTGGGTTGAAGCAGCTAAAAAAGTGGAGTTTGTGCTGCTAGAGAGTAAATAGAGAAGAAGTGGAGCCAGTGCAGGATGCTCTGCATAATGAGGCACCACTTATTGGAAAAAAAACTGTTGTCAAAGGGGCAAAAAGAAGACTGTTGTGTGTGGGTGACAGTGGGAGCAGAGCCTGCATGTGTGGGTCTGAAAACCCTGGGGGGGGATACTGCTTTGAGGGGAATATTTAGGGGGTTTAGCCCTTCACACACGTGTTCTCACAGGAACATGGGTGGCTGCTGAGGGTGTTTGAGCTAAGTGAGGAATCCTCTGTCTTCAGAATGAACTGGAGGGTGAAAAAGGTTTTAAAACCTCCCCAGGCAGTGCTTTGGGAACTTGGCTTTGGGGGTGTTTGTTTGTTATGAAGGGATATTCTAAATTACAGCCACAGCTACAGCTGTCTGGAATTTCTGGTCTGGTTTTTTCCAATGCTCCACGTCACTGGCAAATCATCTTTGGTATCACTAATTTCCAGGGGATTTTCAGGGATTTTAGCCCCTTTCACTAACTTCAGCACTGGAATCTGAGCCAAGCAAATGAAGGTAGAAACAGGATCCAAGGCACGCTCAACCTGCTGCATTCTTCCTTTCTTTAGGTGGCTGTCAATGCACACATCCCTCCAGATTATCTCCTGAGGATCTGTGAGAGGCTTGGACCCCTTCTGGACAAGGAGATCCCCCAGAGTGTGCTGGGTGTGCAGACCCTGCTGGGTGTGGGGCGCCAGTCTCTCCTAAGGGCAGCAAAAGGTGAGGATCTCATTCCTGTGCAGTGAATGTCCCTGGAATGCCCCAACCCCCTGGTGTTTGCCCTGGTGTCCGTGGGTGTTTGCACAAGCCCTGCTTTGTGGCCCCTGCTTGTCAGCTCTCTTGCTGCAGTCTTGGCCCTGCTGCATGTGTTTCTTTGGTTGAAAGACCCATTTGAAGCAGCTCTTGCTCACAGTTGCCTCCTCCTGGTGCTTGCTTCCTCCACCTGCCCTCCCCAGCCTGGAGGTGTGTGTGGAAGTGATGTGATGAGCTGGGTTGGAGATGGGATCCATTTCAAATATAGCCTTTTTTTAATTTCCATTCACACAGGCCTGTGTCTGAAATAACCCAGCAGTGTCTGTCCTGTGCTGGGCTGGTTTTCAGGTTGATTGGTTCCATTTGCTCCATTATTTGATTCCCAGGCCGTGCAGGCTGGTGTGGCAGCTTGAGGGGCAACATTCAGAGGGTGGGAGGAGGTGAGGTTGATCCTTCAGTGGTAATTCCTCCTCATGCTTGCTTAGAATTCAACAGAAGCCCCTGTCCCTTGTGTGACTGGAGCAGACTGATTCCTTTTGAAGGACTTCTCTGTTTGAGATGATGATCCTGAGAGCAGTTGTGTTAGCACTAAGCAAATCTGAGAGCCATCTGCTAGTGAGGAGAGTGGTTCTCCCTTCCCTCCTCACTCCATGGCCCTGCCACCTCTTCCCTGGAGGAGCCAGAACTTGTTTGATCCCCTGACGTGCTGATTCAGGCAGCTAATATGTCACAAAAATTGTTCCTGCTCTTTGTAGTGGATGAAATCAGCTGACAGGAGGATGAGAGGGTTGGAGGTGACCCAGGCAGCAGGAGCTTTGCTCTGGGGGAGGAGCAGGGCTGGGAGAGCAGGACCTACCTGTTTCATTGCCTGCATCCTGGGAAGTGCCACTGCTGCTGACAAGGAGGGAAAGGTTCTGCTGAGCCACTGGGTGGCACCTGCAGGGATGAGCTGGCTGCACACACAGGTCCTGATGGCATTTCTGGGCACTGAGTCTCCTTTTGCCTTGTGCTTTCCTGTATCCAGGTGGAGAATTTCAGGTTTTCAAGGAGATCCAATGAGAAATTCCCCTTCGTTTCACATTCAGTTTTCAGCTTAGAAAAAAAACAGCAAGAAAATGTAAAGAGAAAATAATTATTTAGTGACACAAGTGGATTTCTTGCAAGGGGCTCTCAGGCCTCTCTGACTCGAGCTCATGCACTTCATCTCCAGTGAGCTAATGGGTGACAGCCCCACCAACCTGTGGCACTGCCCTTCTGTTTCAGCCTTTATTCACCATGGAAGCTCATTTCTCTCCTTACAGATGGCCTGAAATGGAAGAAATCCAGGTCTAATTTCTGAGCACTCTGAACAGTCTCAGAAAAATCCCTATTGTTCTAGAGAGAAGGCTCTCTGGGGCCAGCTGGCAGCAGATTGCTGGAGAGTCTTTAAAGAAAATGGTCTTCATTAAAAAAAAAAGTTATTTTGGGGGGGTGGGGTGCAGAGGAGAATCTGAAAGGAGGGCTTAGTGCCACCAGTTGCACAAAATCTGATTTATTGGGAGAAAAATACTAAGTCCCACTTCTCCCACTTTGAAGGAGCGTGTGTATGTGCAAGAAGAGGTTCTGTAGGTGTTGGAATTGCAGGACTGAAATGCCACTAAACTTCAGTCCTGCCTCAAGACAAAGAGCACCCACTTCTTTCACTCTCCACCAATTTAGACTCCCTGCTCACCAAAATGAAGCAAAAATCAGCTGACACCATTTGCCATCATATTGTTGGGAGCTAGAAATCAGAGTAGCAATTCCCTTTAAGCATCCCCACTCTGGCAAACAGCTGGAAAAAGAGAGAATTTTCCTCTGGGCTGCTGGGAGTGGTGCTCAGTGCTCTCCATTCCAGCAGAGCAGAGCTGTTTGACCTGCTTTGGTTGTTGCACTGACCTGTTCATCCTTCTGCTGCAGACTTCAGGCACACACTATGGAAAGGCTCTGCCTTTGCAGCCCTTCACAGAGGCCGACCTCCAGAACTACCTGTCAATTATGGGAGACCACCAAACGTGGGTGAGTTTGGAACACACAGAAGCTGGTGGGTTTGGTTGCTTGGTTGGGTTTTATCATGGTTTTTTTTTTTGGTTGCCTTCTCTGTCTTTTGATTACTGCTCCAGCTGGGAATTAAATCTCCCTGACTGCAACACTGCTGTGGGTTGGCATGTGGCACTTTCTGGGTGTTTCACCATGAATTCAAGGTGAATTAGCCATAAAAAGCTTCCTTCCTGACAACATCACAACCTTTTTTATATGACTTGGACTTGGATCTTCCATCACACGTGCACGTGCACAACACTGGGGCCATGTTTCCACGTCAGCTTCCTGCTTGGAAGACAACCTACTGATTTTTTTCTTGCTGATGACCTAGATCCTTTGTACATATGCTGATAAGACTGAGTGGGCTTGGTCACAGGGCATGCAGAGAATCTTTTCATTCAGCAGGGAACTTTTTTTGACTCAGGAATTCACTGATTTTGATGATGACAGAAAGCAGACTGCTCACAACAGCCCTCTCCAACAAGGAAATAGTCACCAGAACAACATTTGTGTTGCTTCAATTGTCCACACAGTTAAAAAACTCTCTAAAACTCTAAAAACTCTGTCAAAAACTCAGGTATTTCCAGGCATTTAGCTGACAGATCATCAAAAAGCTTCTTTGTTTTGCTTAAACTGAAAAGTATTTTCCTTGTATGGCCTGAACTTTGATTAATTATCTCTACAGCAAACAAATTTGATCCTTGCAGACTTAAATATAAGTCCCGTTGGTCATTATTTCTTATTAGAAATAATTCTTATTACCTTTATTTCCTGTCTGTGTAGACCATGTGTCTCTGGAATGTTATTAATGAGCCATACTCATGCTGGCACTTGGACTTCATCACTTGTCATGACAGAGCACTGTGTGACTATGTAGTGACTTGGACAGCAGAATGATTGGTTGGATTTGGTATTTTCCTATGAATCCTTTAAGAAGTTCAGAGGTGTTGTCTGGAAAAGGGTCTTTTATAGCCAGGAATTCATTTTTCTAAGTGTTAGTTCCTGGAAGAGTAAAGCCCTCCTTGGTGTAGGTACTGCTAAAAAGTGGAAAATTAGTATAAAGGTCAAACTAAAAAGTGATTTTACTGAAGCTCTGCTGAAGGCAGGAGTTTGCTCTGGGGATTCCCCATTTCTAATCCTGAAGTGGACATCACAAAGTTCTTCTGGGTGTGTTTGTGCTTTGCTTCTCTGCATGGCCTGAAGGCACCAGCAGTGCAGCTGCATGGAAATCTCCAGGCAAGGTGATCCAGCTACCTCAGGCCTGCCAAGTGCCTCTGATGAGCTCAGAAATCAATGAGGTTGCTCTGCTCTAAACCAGCTCCATGAGGTCAGCAGCTATGGAAGCTGGAACACTTTGTTCTGCTGCTGCTCTTACTGGGCCTGCCTGCCTTGGTGGTCACACACCCACTCTCAGAGAAGATACTTTGCACTTGTGAGTCAACTGGGATTATTTCCCAGCCTCCTGATGCTATGTAGGCTTGTGTTTCTTGGTGAGTGGTAGCCAGCCTTGGTGCTTGATCAGGTCCTGCAGTGAGGTCACAGCTTGCTTGCCACATGTCCTGGCTGTGTCAGGTAGATGTCCTCATTTGTGTCAAGCAGGATGTCCTCATTTCCAGGTGACAGTGCCTATTTCAGAGGGTGAACCAGTAAGGTGTGAACTCAGCACCCCTCATGCTGGAGAGACTAGTTGGAAACCCCAGATTTGTACCAGGATTCTGTTTTCACTTGAGGAAAGCAGAGGGTTTGTAGGGAAAAAAACTTCTGCAGCCAGGTGACTTCTTAAACTCAGAAATGTTTGAATTCCTTCTGAAGTTGTGACTTCACTCTGAATTTTTTGCTGTCTGATGACTGTGCTTTAAAGTTGGTTTTCACTGGTGGGTTCCTGTTGCAGGGTTTGGGGTTTATCCTTCTCCTGGTGAAACATTCTTGGAAGGGCTTTTATGCTTGTGCTGTTACCTCTGGTAGAACCACAGACTGGTTTGGGTGGGGAGGGACCTTTCCAGCTCATCTGGTCCCAACCCCTGCAGGGAACAGGGACACTGCACCCAGAGCAGGGTGCTCAGAGCCCCCCAACCTCCCCTGGGATGGTGCCAGGGCTGGGGCAGCCACCACCTCTCTGGGCAGCCTGGGCCAGGCTCTGCCACCCTCAGCACCAACAATCTCTCCTTCTCTCCAGTCTAAACCTCCCTTTTGGAGTTCAAACCATCACCCCTTGTCCTGTTGCAACAGGCCCTGCTGAAAGGATTATCCTCCTAGAAGATGTGCTCACTTCTGAGGTGAAATAATGCTGGTCTGTATGTGGCAGCTGGCAGGGAATGGTGAGGGGGTTGTCCTGGCAGCTGCCATGCCCAGGGTGCTGTGAGGCACAGCAGCTGAAGCCAGAGGTTGCTCAAAGTTCTCAGGGCTGCTGTGTTGCTCTGGGTGGGAATTGGGTTTTGGTTTTGGTTTTTTGATGCTTTTTGGACTTGTGAGTACAATAAACGTCCTTATACTGAGGAAAGGGAACTTCACTGGGGATTTTTTGGCACCTGTGGCTAATTCCCTATTTAGAAATTGTTTATTAATCTCCTACCCAAAAATAGGAGAGCTGGAATTGGGGATGTTTGGTTTGTTTCATTGGAGGGGGGTTAATTTGTAGTTGCTTTTGAAAGCAGTGCTAGTTTAGAGTGTGGGGTGACAGGGGAGGTTTAGATTGGGTATTAGGGATAATTTATTCCATGCAAAGGTTGTCCAGGGCTGTCCCAGGCTGCCCAGGGCAGGGGTGGAGTCTCTGTGACCCCTGGAGGGGTTTCCAAGCCGTGGAGCTGTGGTGCTGAGGGCCATGGGGCAGTGGTGCCCTGGCAGTGCTGGGGGTGGTTGGACTCCATCAGCTGACAGATCTTTTCCAATGATTCCATGGCTAAAAACTCAGTCACAGCTTCTTGTGTGAGCTGTGTTTCTGGAATATCCTCCCTGGATTGATGGTGAGGAGCTGCTACATGGAACATTTGCTATTTAGGTTCAGGGATGCTGCAGCTTTGGCACAGAGGACACTCCTCAGAGCCCAGCAGTGGTTCAGTGTTCTCTGAAGCTTCTGACTGCAGCACTTCAGAAGCAGAGCTCTTTATTTCTTCTTTTTTTAATTACCTGTGGGAGATGGAGGAGCCTTGTCCCTGCTGAGCAGACTGGGAAACAGACCAAGAACACACCATCCTCTGCAGTGGTGGCTGGAGAAGGAGGTGCCAAGTGCCAAAGGAGGGGCTGTGTGTGACTCTCACACCTTCTGCTTTGCTTTTTTCCAAGCCTTGGGAAGGCTTGGGAAAGCCAGTGGATCTTTTTTGGATTCACACACTGCTTTGTGTGGTTAAATAGCCCCAACCACCCAAATGCTCAAAGCCATTTTAAATAGTTTATGGGCAGACACCCTGTTATTATGTGTTTACATGATTTAGGCATTGAGTTCCCCTGTTGCTCAATGGCTGCAGCTCAGTGGTGACAGCAGAGCACACAGGGTGAGGGCAGAGGGAGATGGGATGTCTTTAAGAACTTGGCTTTTCAGGATCTAAAATACCCTGTGGGCAAATCTGAGGGTACCTCTGTACAGCTTTTATCACTCAGGGATCCCTGTGCCCTTCTGGAAGAGCTAGGGGGGGAAAAAAAAGGTTAAATATTTCATTTTTTCTTTGCTCAGGGGACAGTTTCATGTCACACTTTCTGTCTAATACCAACTGAAGAGTTGGTAGAAAGTGAATTAATTTGGTTCAGTGTGTTTTTTGCTTTTTTAGTACTGCTGAATATGTGTTTTTACCTGAAAAACAAATATTGATTGAAGGTGAGGTCAGGCTGGGAGCCTGGTGACTTTTGCAAGCATCTGCACCTTTTAGACAAGTTGGGCTTTTTTTCCCTAGTACAAAGTGTTTCAATTGCATTGACTGATTAAAAATAGCCTGAATTTCCCAGCATAAAACTGAGGAACAAAAAATCCTTTCTGTAAATCTGGAAAGTACTTCTTTTTTCTTGCCCATTTATCTCTCTGCTGGTGTAAATACTTCAGTCCTACACACGTACAGAAGTGTGGTCCAGGTTAGGAACCCTTGGAAATGATGCTTCTTGACTTGATATGTATATATGTAGGATTTCCCCACATATTCCATGATCTTTTTGTGTATCTAGGCAATGATGTGGTGGTGCAATGAAGAAAATGGGTCAGGTTAGTTGATTATACTTTGAAACTAAAGGGTTGAAAGGCACTGAGGAGCTTCAGGGTTCCTGTCATGCCCTGCCCATCTCAACATGCAGCACCCAGGGGTCATCTTCAGGGACTCCACAAAACCCACCAGAGATAGATCTTGAGGAGTCCTTGCAAAAAAAAAAGCTCTCCAAGCCCCAAAGTTCAAGTGGTGTAAGTGAGGAGAGGTAAAATGAAATACCCTAAATGATCTCAAATCACACGTGGCATCCAAGGTGAGAATTGGGATCTTTCTTCTGCAGCCCTGGTGATGTTTATTTGATGGTGTGTCCTGACAAACACACTCCTGTGCCTGGTTTCTCCTTTCCTTGCCTATAAGATTCACAATTGCCACAAAAAAAGCACTTGAATAATTATTACAATCTAAATATAAGTGTGTAGTCACTGTTTAAAGGAAATTAGACAATACCAAAGTCTTCCAAATCCATATCAAATAGATTTATCTGCTGCCTGTTCATGGATTGATCACTTGGATTGACTGCTAGTTGTGATGAGAACTCTTGCTCTAATTTTTGTATAAGCAGGCAGGTGCAGCATGTCAGAAAGGCTTCAGCAGGAGCAGGCTGTACAGAACATTCTGGAAAGGTGGGAGAGGTTCAGATTTCTGGGTTAGAATCATGAAGCTGTCACCAAACATTTATTTGATGTTTATTTCCTCCCAGTTCCAGACCTAATTCATGTCTTTTTCCTCTTGTTTTCTTTTTTTCTCTCCCAGTAAACATAATTTCTGCCAGGCAATTAACTGGATGTGGACGTTTCAGCCACTTGTTCCCAACATCCACCTACCAACACATGAAGATGCACAAGAGGATTTTGGGGCACCTCTCATCTGTTTATTGCATCGCCTTCGACCGCAGTGGCAGGAGAATCTTCACAGTAAGTTCAAAATTCAACTTTCCTTGCCTTTGCCTGCTTTGGTTTCTTCCTTTCTTGACTTCTGCAGCAGCCTTGTAGTCACAAAGGTGCAGACATTGCTTCCAGAATAAGAAAATGAAGAAAAATCTTGGAATGGATGGAGTCCTCATCTCTCTGTGTGCTCGTGGGGTTTCAAAACAGCTCATGGCTCCAGTAGAAACTTAATCAGCAATTTGCTTCCCCACACAGAAACTTAGCTCAGGGTTGTTCCAGCCCAGACCCTGCAACCCTCACTTGAAGCACGTGCTTATTTGCATTTATTTATCTGTTTGTTTTTGGTTTTTTTTTTCTTGCTGAATGGCACCTTTAGTATTTTGGGATTTGGAATTCATTGATGTGCTGTTTGCTGGGTTAAATCTTAACACTGATTTTTGAAGTACATGTTTCAGCAGTGCTGGAAATCCTTTTGATTGCAGTCAAAACTTGATGCTGAATGAAAAACCTCATTACTTCATTGGCAATTTACTTCTCTACTGAATATCTTTTCTGGAATTTGTAATTTGTCAGTGAATATATGAATATTATTTTTAGGTTTTTTTTCTGGAATATATTCACATACATTTCTGTGATACCTCCCTGGCTTTTTGTTGGGCATATGTAAAAATGAAATTTTTCAATTTAATAAGGCATTTTTTTTCACTGCTGATATTACTGCTTGCCTTGAATTGTCTGCCCTTGTTCATAGGAGCTCAGAAACAGATTACCTGGCAGGCTCATTATTGTCCTTGTGCTCTTGCTGGCTTCTCCACTCGTTATAAATTGGACAAATAAAGATGTTTTAATGGTAATGACTGGGTTGTAGTGAGGGCCATTCCATTTTTGTTTACACCATAAAGAAATCTTCTTCAGGTAACTGCAGATGAGAAAGATTTCTTCAAACTGCAAGTGTTGGAGTTTAGCTGCAGTTAATAGAATGTCATTTAAAGTCCAAGGATGTTGATATTGCAGTTGGTTTTATTGTGTTATCTTCTGAATATATTTGTGGCAGTCCCAGCCACGGATATTAACATCCTTTGTAACATCCAAATAATGGGAAGGTCTGTGAATATTTGACAACACTGCAACTGAGTATGAAATTATGTAGCCTCTACTATAGATAAAAGTGTTTTACAGTGATCTCTGTTGAATGAGCTTTTGAGTTCTGTCCTGTCCTGACCTGAAATCTCCCTGACACAGCATTTCAGTCGCACACGATGTTGCTCTTTTCCTTAGAGCTGAAGTCTTGTGATCACTTGGATTTTTACAACTGGCTTAACCCAGCTCAGACAGATAAATCCATCCTTCGGTAGCATGCACTGAAACACTTGATCTGCTCAAATTTACCTTTAATTCTGCTGGCGCTGTCTGGGAGGAGCTGTATTATAGAATCATAGAATATTAGGGGTTGGAAGGGACGTCAAAAGATCATCTAGTCCCTGCCAGAGCAGGGTCACCTAGATGAGGTCACCCAGGAACAGATCCAGGTGGGTCTGGAATGTCTTCAGAGAAGGAGACTCCACAAACCCCCCTGGGCAGCCTGTGCCAGGCTCTGGCACCCTCACTGGGAAAAAGTTTTCCCTTGTGTTTCCCCTCAACCTCTTGTGCTCCAACTTGCACCCATTGCCTCTCCACACGCACCCTTCCTGGCTCCCTCAGCCTCACCCCCCTCTCTACACCCCGTCAGGGGGCTGAGAGCACTGAGCTTCCCACTCAGCCTCTCCACACACACCCTGCCCGCCTCCCTCACCTGCGTCCCCCTCAGGCCGCTTTCTGTCTAAGGGGGGGCTTTTCTTTTCCCGCCTCTAGGGCTCCGACGACTGCCTGGTGAAAATCTGGGCGACGGACGACGGGCGGCTGCTGTCCACGCTGAGGGGGCACTCGGCAGAGATCTCCGACATGGCCGTCAACTACGAGAACACGCTGCTGGCCGCCGGCAGCTGCGACAAGGTGGTGAGGGTCTGGTGCCTCCGCACCTGCGCCCCGCTCGCCGTGCTGCAGGGCCACTCCGCTTCCATTACTTCCATACAGGTGAAAGCAGTGCTTTCTTGGCTTGCTTGTCTCTGTTTGTTCTGCCTAAACTCTAAAATAGAGGGTAAAATGGAGCTTTTCGGCTCTGGAAGTTTCGATTTGCCTCAGCCCCAGCGTGCTGTCTCCTGGCAGGTTCAGGCGTTGAATTGTTCTGGTTGGAAGGGATCTTCAAGATCACAGAATGGCAGGGGGGTTGGACTAGATGATCTTCTAGGTCCCTTCCAACCCCTGACGTTCACAGAATCACAGAATGAAAAGATTTCCTGCTCCTTGGAGAGGCTCAGGAAGAGGAAGGGAGCAGGGGCTCCTGCAGTGCTGCAGGTCTTCCATTCTTGTCTCTGTTACCATGTTTGCTGCAGTTCTGTCCCAGCAGGAAGCATTTCCTCATCTTCTTGCCCCATTACAAGGGTCTAGGCTTGTTTCCTTCTCCAGTTTTCTAACCTTTGTAGGGTAAAAACAAAGACTTCATCCAAAACACTTACAAAATGTATTTTCCATTCCTCAGCTGTACTTTTCTGGCAGTGCAGATTCTCTGCTCATCCCTTACACTCTCTGTACTCCAGGGGAGAAAGCAAATATATTTGTGAAAAAAAGATTGTTGTCAACATCCATTCACGAGTTTTCCTGCCTGTAAGGGGAGAAAGAAATAAACTGATTTAACTGTTACAACTTTCCTTTGTAGTTCTCTCCAGCAAGGAAAGGAACAACACGATACCTCACTTCTACTGGTGCTGATGGAACAATCTGTTTCTGGCAGTGGCATGCAAACACCATGAAATTTAGGTAAGTCTGTTTAGAGAATTCTAATTATCTGCAATAAAGGGCAAATTTCTTTTGAGTTTGGGCGTGGAGAAGAATGCTGAGATAGTGAAATAAGGGCATGTTCTTTCTCAAAATACTGTTTTTTTGCGGGGGGAGATGTTCTTCCCTGGACATACTGTGTCTGGGTGCCACTGTAGCTTGTGGGGCAGTGAGTGTGTCCTCAGTGCCCGTGGCACTGCAGCCCAGAGGGGAGGCAGAGATCAAGGCTCTTAGTTCTGGGGTTTGTGCTTTGCAAGCCAGTGGTGTGGAAGAACTTCCAGCTTTTAGCTTTGGGACCAAATCCTTGTCCAAAATGTATGGATGGAAGAATTTATTTGCTTTTATCAGAACAACACACAAATAGATGGCATCAAACCCATGGTACAAAATCCCAGCACAGTCAGGGCTGGAAGGGACCCCTGAAGATGCTCTGGTGCCACCCTCCTGCTCCATCCAGCAGGGTCACCAGAGCAGGATGCTCAGCAGTGCAGTGTCCAGGGGGGTTTCGAATCTCTCCAGAGAAGGAGATTCCAGAACCTCTCTGGGCAGCCTGGGACAGGCTCTGTCACCCTCACAACAAAGAACTTTCTCCTCCTGCTCAGGTGGAACCTCCTGGGTTCCAGTTGGTGCCCATTGCCCCCTGTCCTGTCACTGGGCACCTCTGACTAGAGTCTGGCCCCATCCTCTTGCCCCAAGCCCTTTAGATTTTGATCAGCACTTGGAAGATCCCTTCTGAGGCTTCTCCAGCTGAACAGCACCAGGGCTCTCAGCCCTTCATCTCAGGCTAATGGTTTGCCAGTTCTATTCAGAAGATATTTTAATTAGTATCATTATAAGTAGGTTAATCTTATCCATGTAGAAAATGCTGGGTTTCTTACCAAACTAAGGAAAAAAATGACTACGGTTAACTTCTAGCCAACTTGGGTGAGAATCCTGAAATGAAGAGGTTAAGGATGGGCCAGGATTTTTGCACTATTCTTGTTGAGTGGTATCCCAGGAATGAAAAATAAAACTGTTGTGTTGTTCCACACAGGGATCGACCTGTAAAATTTGCAGAGAGGTCCAGGCCTGGAGTGCAGATCTCCTGCTCATCTTTCAGCTCTGGTATGTATGTGTCCTGAGGTAGCTGGAATATAAAAGTCCTTTGGTGACAGAACTGTTACTTCTTTTCAAATCCTGGTATTAAAAACTGGTATTAAAGCCTTTTGTTCAGTTAATTATAGCACTGTCAAATGGGAACTGCTTGAAATTCTCCATGCTACGTGTCTACCTCAAGCTGCTTTTCCTCTTTCTGCTGTAATTTCAGCTGGAACAGCTTGACCACTTCCAAGGAGGACTGTGCTTTTAGTCTGTTGTGCACATCAAGGATTTTTCTTCATAACATGAAGGGTTTTATCTCATGAAGGTTTGGAGTGTGGGTGAAATCAGGCAGACAAGTGGCTCTGTTCAGAGGTTACACTTCTGCTCATCTTCCAGATTCAGCCAAGTTCAGTGTGTTGGAAAACATCAGTGTAACTCACATCCACTGCTGCAGCTTTGAACTCTCAAAAGTAGCCATTTTTACAAACAAAAGGATGTGATTTCTCCCTCATTTTGCTGTCTGGAATCACGAGCTGTTCTAGAGCCACGTGAGCCTCACCCACATCCCTCTTCAAAGCAGAAATCCTGAAACAGCTCAAGCCAACGACAGAATAAGGCCCTTCCTGTGCACTAGATGACAACATTAAATCCCTGACTCAGTAATAATTTCTCATGTCTGTAAAATAGATGTTGAGTATGGACTCTAAATATTTCCTTTGATCTTCACCAGTGAGAATATTAAACAATTCCCCATCTCCTTTTCCATGCAGGCTGATGGAGGGTGCTGAGGTGATTTCTGGGGGAAAAATGGAATAACTTGTTGAATTAATGTTAGAACTTGCAATATTCTCACAGAAAACACTGTCTTTTTTTAGGTGGCATGTTCATTGCAACAGGCAGTACTGACCATGTGATAAGGATTTATTATCTGGGCTCAGAATCTCCAGAGAAAATGGCTGAGTTGGAATCTCACACGGTAAGAAACACCAGAAAGCAAATATTTTTCTTCCCCCTGATTTATCTTCCTTCAGGAACTTGGGTTCTGTACATCCTATTCCACTCATTTTCTGTCTCTAGAATTGAGTTGGCTCTCAAGACTGTGGTATTTAAATGCCTGGAAATGTGTGGTATGTTTATTTTTAAATTCTTTTGAGGCAGAAGGTGTGTGCAAAATATGCTTCATGTATTTCATTCTCCCAGGAAACTGAGGGACTAGATGATTTTTCTCCTGTCCTTGAAGGAAGTCTGTGTTGGAATGAGGAATTAAAGGAGTTTTTATGCACAGTGTCATTTTTTCATATTACTTTCACTGTTGTTTAACTTCAGATGTGGCCACAAATCCACCTCACAAAGACATAAGATTCTAATTCTGGGTTAGGTTTGTGCAGTCATGTCAAACTTTGAATCAAGATAATAATTTCATTTAGAAAATCCAGCTTAAAAGCCTCTTTTTCTCAGGTAATCCAGAAGGCTTCTCAGAAAAACTCCAACTAATTAAATATTCTGCTGACTTTCAGTGTCAGTTTTCACATTTCAGCCTTGAGAGCTTTGATTAAAACCATCAAATGTGTGTTTTAATGAATGCCCCTAAGGAAGCAGCAGTAAAACAGTCTCAGAGCTTTCTTGGTTCCTTGGTTGTTCCAGAGAGCAGGTGATGATTGCATTATTTATTAGCTGCATGGTAAACACTATATATCAGAAAGACAAGCTTATAGCAGTGCTGGTAGGGCTGCAGCTCCTCAGGAGATCAGAGCATTTATCTCTCAACCTTAATAGCCCAGCTTCCCACCCTGACAACATTTTATGGATTTGTTCTGATGGATTCACTGAACTTCTGTGGGAGTCCTGGGCCTCCCTTTGGAATCTCAGAGCACCAAGACAACAAATCTAACAACTATTTTGCTCAGGTTTGGAAGAAAGTGTCATTCCTTGAATTTTTCAAGGTCTACTCCTCTTAAAACCAGAGACTGCTGTTGATCCCCCCACGAGAAACACCCCAGACTGGGCACTCACCAGGAGCTGGAGACGGCAGTGGCAGTAAAGACAGCAAGAGCTTGTGGCCAGCACAAGGACTTAGCAAACTCAACAAAGACAAACTTGTGCCTACACCAGAATATTTGTTCCTTAGCAATTTAAAAGTGGAAACACAGCCAAAGTTTTGCTTGGTTTTTGCTTCTTTTTGATGTGCTTTGAGGTCTCAAAATGGCAAAACCAGTGTGAGCATTTCTTTGGCTGAGTGGGCCTTTCTCCATCCAGCAGAGTGCTGCCTGTACCAGCTCCTGGGAGCTCCTGGGGCTGTTCCTGCTGCCTCTGGAGTATGAAGGGTGCAGGGTCTGGGGCAGAGTTTACCCTGTAGTGTGCACAGTGCTGTGGCACTGCCCAGGAAGATGTGCTGGGGCCAGAACAGAGCCTTCTGACTATCCCAGGGGCAGGGGGCTGAGGCAGGAATCGATTCTGTCTTTCAGCTCCTTCTGGAGCAACACAAAACCATCACCTCTCTGGAGTTTTCCATTTCAGTGTTTAAAACAATATGTCTGGGGAGGTTTTAACCTCAAATGTGACTTTTCTGTTCTTGAATTGGTAAGGTAATATGCTGTAGGGGATGTACAGATGCAATTAATAGAAGTTCAACATTAAGATGTTTTTTTTATGAGTGGGTCAGTTTCCAAAGCCTTTTCTACTAGCTTATTTTTCTCCTTTTTTTTTTTAGGACAAAGTAGTTGCAGTCCAGTTCTGTAACAATGGTGACAGGTGAGTGGCTGTCCTGGGATTTTGACACATGAAATATTGTATTTAATTTTCCACACAGGAGAACTTTAAAAATGAAAATGCTCAAGTCCCACTTCACAGGCAGAGCCATCTCCTTGTGCCCAGCTTGGGTATTTCCCTGCTCTGTCTTCCCCCTGTCCCTGAGTTAATGAATTATAACTTACACCAAACTCCTGGCATGCAGTTTCTTTTTCTTTGCTGCTGCTGTGAGCTGCTCCACAGATTTGCTGATGTCATGAGAAAGGGAACGTGCAGCTTGTCTGAATTATGACATTGAAGTCAGTCCAAGGCCATCTGCCAGCTGTAGCCAAATGGAATTAATGCAGTGGGCTATGAACTCCTGTACCCACTGAGATCTGGGAGGAGAACTGCAACCTCCCCAGCTCCAAATGGCATTCTCTAGATCAGAGATAAACAAACAGTGTGAAGAATCAGTGTTGAAAACCAACATGAAATACATTCCTGCTTCTGTGCTGGGTGTGCTCGTGGCTCAGCAGCAGCTTGGAGCTGCCTGTTGCCTTTTGTGAGGGGTTAAACACACTGCTGTGTGGCACATGTAGGGTAACACAAGTATATAGGCACATGTCTGTGCTCTTCCTGGCTCTCCCATTTGAATTTCCAAGCACCAAACCAACAAATCTAACAAGTATTTTGCTCAGGTTTGGAAGAAAGTGTCATTCCTTGAATTTTTCAAGGTCTACTCCTCTTAAAACCAGAGACTGCTGTTGATCCCCCCCTGAGAAACACCCCAAACTGGACACTTGCTCAGCAGGAGCTGGAGACAGCAGTACACCTGCATGTTTCCACCTGTATGTGTGCATGGCTTGGAGCAGGGTTTCCTGGGGTGGATGCCAGTCTCTGCCCAGCCCAGCTCTTGTGAGGATGGGAGCTCCACAGCAAAGCTACTGAGCAGCAAGAAAGAGATCCTCAGATGGCCAAGGGGGTGTTAGACCAAGAGCAGCAGTGACTTTGGCTTATTTGGAATTTGGGGAATTTAATTACTTTTTTTCTTCTTTTTTATTTTCTTTTTCCTCCCCCATAGCTTGAGATTTGTCAGTGGAAGCAGAGATGGAACAGCAAGAATATGGCACTATCATCAGCATGAGTGGAAGAGTGTAGTCCTGGATATGGCTACTAAAATGACAGGGTAAAACAAAACAAACCAGAACATGTTTCATTGCACTGTTTACACACAACACAAAACCCTTCATCATTTGGAAAACTATTTATTTACTTGCATTTTGAGTTAGTTTTGGTGCCCTTCTTTTTGGGGGGGTACTGAGAATGACCTGGCTCTAGTTAAGCTACACAGTTAATTAGCCCCTAAAAGAAAATATTAATATATTGGCAGCTCCCTACTCTGTGGTTGGAGAATATTTAGTGTTTTCCATATGAGGTAAGAATGTCAGAATTCACTTCATGGAAAGAGATTTTGGTAGAAGCTCATGTGTGATATGTTAATATATAGATACAGATAGAGATACACACACAGTATTTTTCTTGATGTTGCAGTTTTCCTTAAGTTTTCAAGTAAGAGCTGAGATGCAGTCATTTGGTTCTTGGGTTCAATTAGGATTTCAAGGTTTTTTTCTTTTTGAGATGCTCAGTTTCCTTCTGCAAGTAGCTTTGTAACTGAATATGCACAACAGCAAAGAGCAGAAATGGAGAAATCTCATTAGGCACCTTGCAGAATTCTCTACATTTCACACAGTTGTATTTTTAGTGTTAGCTGTCCAGGTAGGATTGGGATTTATATAGAGGGGTCTTTCTCATTGAAGAGTTCACTTGTATTGATGAGTGACCAGAAAATGCCTTGGTAGGAAAAACTTAAACTCAATAGCTTGAAAGAAAGAATTGAGGCAGGCAAGGGTGATTGCTTAAGGACAACAGAAGAACATTAAGAACAACATGAAGAACATGCTTTTTAGGGAAATAAAACTCTATAAATCTTGGTGGTGCATAATATTTTGGTGGTTTTCTCTGCTGCAGAAGCCACCCAGCCTTCTGCTGCGTTAGCCACAGTGATGCCACCTTAATTTCCTAGTGAATTAGTGCTGTTAAATGTAGCCACTGATTTATTTCTTCTTGAATTAATGAATTTCCTTAGAAACAATGCAGCTTCTGGGGAGGACAAGGTGACCAAGCTGAAGGTGACTATGGTGGCCTGGGATAGATACGATGCCACTGTCATCACTGCAGTCAACAACTTCCTGCTCAAAGTCTGGAACTCATCCACTGGGCAGCTTCTCCACAGCTTATCTGTGAGTAAACTTCAACTGACTCCTCCCAGATAGTTGTGGTGCAACTCTGAAGCTGATTTGAGGCTGAGCTGCATGAGTTTTTTGTCCTGGAGTACTCCACCTCAGCTTGCTGGGGTAGAGCTGAGCAGCAGGATGCTGCTAGACCCTGCTGGCTGCCAAGGGAGCCCCTTGCAGGCCACTGCTTGTGTCAGGTGAGGGGGCTGCAGTGTCCTTGCTGCTGATTCCTCCTTCCTTCCATCTCAGCTGTGCTGAGAGAATTCCAAGCCTGTGACAGAATCATTGCCTAAGTGCAGTCCAGTCAGATCAGGACTGAGTGTCAGGGACACCTCCTGGAGCTGGGTGTCCTCACACTCAGAACAGACACGTTTGGAGCTGTTACCTGGACAAAGAGAACTTTGTTTTTCACACAGCTTTCATTGCAGGGCCACGATGATGAAGTGTTTGTCCTGGAGGCCCATCCCTTTGACCAGAGGATCGTGCTCTCTGCAGGCCACGATGGGAATATTTTTGTCTGGGATATAGACAAAGGAACAAAAATTCGCAATTACTTCAACATGGTGAGAATGAGCAGGGAAGGGTTTGGTGATAGGACAAAGGAAAACTATTTCAGGAGGCACCAGGGGAGGTTGAGGTTGGAGCTGAGGAACAATTTCTTCCCCTCCAGGGCTGTCCCAGGCCGCCCAGGGCGGGGGTGGAGTCCCTGTGACCCCTGGAGGGGTTTCCAAGCCCCCCGTGGAGCTGTGGTGCTGAGGGATATGG
Organism: Ceyx cyanopectus; assembly: GCA_013401355.1. Classification (NCBI taxonomy): domain Eukaryota; kingdom Metazoa; phylum Chordata; class Aves; order Coraciiformes; family Alcedinidae; genus Ceyx; species Ceyx cyanopectus. The sequence goes on from VYZU01027832.1 coordinate 17,984, forward strand.
GTCAGTGGTGCTCTGGCAGTGCTGGGGGATGGTTGGATTTTATGATCTTAAAGGTCTTTTCCAACCAAAGCAATGCTGTGATTCTGTATCAAAAAGAGAACCCTGTACTCTTCAGTAAGCAATTCCAGAGTGTGTTTTTGGATATTCTAAGTGTGGCAGCAAGTCTGTCGTGGGATCAGTTCCATCTGGTTAATATTCATGTCTGGCCATGGTTATACCATGCTAAAGATGACTCCCAGGGTAGAGCAGTGAAAACCAGTAAGGCTGTGAGTTGTAGCACAGGGCTGTGGTCTGGGAAATGGTGTGGTTGGCTCTGTGCCACACTTAATGTGCCCAGTGCCAGGATTCTTTGGTTTGGTTCCAGTGCTGAGCACAGGCAGCTGTAGTGGATTCAAGGACCTGAGCTGGCCTCCTGGCACTTGGGGCTGGAAAACCTGCTCCTGCAGAGCCAGGCCAGGTCTGGGATCTGTGGTGCAGGCTTGCCCTAGGTCTGCCATTAGCATAAAATATAGACTTCTGGGGACTTGTTTCAGGACAGACAGTGGTACTGAAATGTCAGGACTAAGAGAAAATGCAAAGTGTTGCTGCGTTGTTCAGAGAGGCTGTCATAATTAGGTGGGGGAAAAAATACAAGTGTAAATAAATCAGTCTTGAGTTAGATGATAAATTACAGAGAACTGGGGTGAAATGCCTGTGGAGCCCAGGTGGGGTTTGTGTGGAAAGCTCTCCTTTAGAAGGCCCAGTTGTGACAGGAATGCTCTGTGCTTCTACACAGATCGAGGGCCAGGGCCATGGAGCTGTGTTTGATTGCAAGTTCTCCCCAGATGGACAGCATTTTGCCTGCACAGACTCTCATGGACATCTGCTACTATTTGGTTTTGGATGCAATAAATATTATGAAAAGGTGAGTGGAATGAATTCTGTAAAACCCTTCTGTGTCTGACCCGATTTCTTCTTGGAAGTGTTTGTGTTACAGTTCACTGCCTCGTCCTGCCCCAGACAAAATGATCATTATATCACCAAGCAGTTGCTGTTGACCCAAATCCATGAGATTTAGCCAAGAGAATCTCTAGGCAGGGGTCTGAAGCCTGAACTTTTATCAGCTCACCCCCGTTGACATCTTGCACTGGTGAATTTTTGCATCAGGCCTCGCTAACAAAGCCCATTTGCTGCAGGGATCTGTTCTCTGTCAGAACATTTCTCCTGCTGATCCCGAGCGTAGGAGTTGAGCTTTATGGGTATGGGAGCCATTTCAGAGCAGCAAAAGCAGCTGCAAATGGCCAGAGATGTATTCCCTGTGTCCCTTCTCTTGCAGATTCCAGATCAGATGTTCTTCCACACGGATTACCGACCCCTGATCCGCGACGCCAACAACTACGTGTTGGATGAACAGACTCAACAGGCTCCACACCTCATGCCTCCTCCTTTCTTGGTGGATGTGGATGGAAATCCCCATCCCACAAGATTCCAGAGGCTGGTACCAGGGAGGGAAAATTGCAAGGATGAACAGCTTATTCCACAGCTGGGATATGTAGCTAATGGTATGCACTCTAAAACTCGTGCATAATACATGTGCTGAGCACCAGCTCCCTGGGATGCTACTACAAGGATTTGGTTGTTCTAGTTGTTTTCTGAAACTGGTTTAAATCCAGTACAGAGGTAGAAGGGGAGTTGGGGTGGCTTTATGGCATAAAGGAGGTGTATGGCATCAACTTGTGTTTATGTTTGTTGTGTGGCCTGTAATTTTAGGGTTGTGATTGTAACTCCTCTTTGAAACTCTGCCTCTCACTACTTGAGAGCAGGGGCCAGCTGGTGATCAGATGTTTTGCAGAGCAGACAAATAATGGTGCATCATTTTAAATTAGTTTGCTCCTGTGGTGGTTGGTAAAACAGAAAGGAATCCTTTTCTAAGCAGCTGTGGCTTTGTTCTTGTCAAGGTGATGGTGAAGTAGTTGAACAAGTCATTGGGCAGCAAACTAATGACCAGGATGAGAGTATCCTTGATGGAATGATCAGAGAGCTACAGAGGGAACAAGATCTGAGACTAATTAATGAAGGAGAAACTCTTCCAAACCCTCCACTCAATAGATCCCACTCTGTTAATGGAGGTAAGTATCCCTGTGTTGTTTCATTCCCTGAAGCAGAGTGAGGCACTAACCAAAATGTGTTGAGCTGAGACCATCTCTGAGGGTGCTTTTCTCTCTCATTCTCATCCACACTGTTAACCTCTGTGGAGCACGTGGATGTTCTGCTGATGGGAGCAGAGGAATTAAAAGTTGAAGGTGCAGCTGAAGGCACACAGTGGTCTAACTGGGCTTTATCATGTCAGTCACTGCAGAGATGACACTTTGCAACTGCCTAATGTCAAGATAACAGAAGGTAATTAGAGAATGTCAGTGGAATACGATGTTGTGACAGACTAATGGCTTCCTGTTGCAGCATGAATGCTGAGGCTGAGTATCACCCTTTATAAAATAAACATGCCTGCTCTGTCTTAGTGGGCCTTAGAAAGCCTGAGATTGTTCTCCCAGTAAGTGTTCTGCTACTGTGATTTTTGTTTTTAATACACAAAGTGATTAAAAATTAAAAGGCAACTCAATCAGATGTGAGCAGCTGACAGAGAGGAGGCTGACTGAGTGTGGTTGGTGCAGGAGAGCAGATGCTTTGGATTTGTGCTGCAAGTCATCCTGAGCTTATAAAAAATTTACATCCTCTAATAAATTAGTTCTGGGTTAAATGGCTCATTACACATGTCTGAATTGGATTTCCTGGCAAAGCTCATTAGGAGTGCTAGATTTGGAGTTGCTTGGCTTTAAACTCAAAAAGGATTAGGAAAAACATTAGTGAAAAATGCTGAAAATACACTTTTGCTTGGAGTTCAGTGGGTATTGTCAAGAAGGTGGCCTAGATGCCAGCTTCAACTCATGTCTCTTCTGCTTCTCACGTGTGGTTACAGTCCAGCTTCTCCTTTTTATTTGTATGTCCCTCTATTTGTTTGAAAGGGAATTTCCAGGTATGAGTGGTATAGAAATTAAAGTAGTTACTTTCCAGAGCTTGTGACTTTGCCACATGAGCTGCCCATTGGTGTGAGTTAGAGTATGTGTAATATACCTCATACTTAAGTAGCCAGATATTTTTCTACAGGTTTACACAACCACAAATGCACTTTATTCCTGCAGTTAACCATGTTTAAGCAGCTGGAGGTTGTGTTGATGCATTCCCAAATGATGAGAAAAATTTAAGGCAGTGATTCTGATATTATCAGCTGTTTTGTCTCATTTTCTCTATTTTCTCCTGAGCATGTCTCAGTGCTGTGCCACCTGATGAAGAGCCCAGAGCAGGAGCAGTGCCTGTGGCACAGTAGATAAGCATTAGAAATACAGAACAAATGAAACCTTTAAACCTTGCAGCAGTCTATTATTTCAGATGTCAACCTCATCTCTTCTTGTACCATAGAATTCAAGATCTGTGATGTATGAGCCTTTAAACAGTTGACAAGACTTAGATTTGAAGGTCACTTTTAAAAACTTCCCTCCTAGCTGATATTCTTTGTTTGCCTCAGTACCTCTGGGACACAGCAAACCCCAGGAATCTGAGCCCACTGCACAGAGATGTTCACCTGAAGCTGCACACAAACCCACTCAGCACAGAACGTGACCCTGCTGCCCACAAGCTTCACCTTCTAGATTTTACTGATGGCTTGTAGAGATGTAAAGAACATCATTTGTTGGGGTTTTTGTCTTCCTTAGCTCTTCGAAGTCCAGGCCTGGACGTGGCATCCCCACCCAACGTGGGTCTGAGGAGGAGTGGGCAGATTGAAGGGGTCAGGCAGATGCATCACAACGCCCCCCGCAGCCAGATGGCAACTGAGAGGGACCTGATGGCATGGAGCAGGAGGGTGGTGGTCAACGAGCTTCCCCCAGGCATCAGCAAGTAAGATCCTCAGGGTGACAGGGAGGGGAAAGTTGGTGGTTTTTTATGGCTTCTTTGTTTTGAAATCCACATGGTTTAGAGTGGGAACCTCTGCTGGAGAGCTGAGAACAATCATTCCTTCTCCTCCCAGTTGCATCTTTCTTTGATACTTCAAATACCACATTTTCCTGAAGCTTTATTAAAAATAATAATACATTTCACTTAATTATTTGTGCTCAGCTAACAGGTTTGCTTCCTGAACTTGTGATTCCAGGAATGAAGTTTCTGCACAGATTTCTTACAGCAAGGGAATCAGGAGCAATTTAATGTGTCTGTTAATGAGACTGACAAATTGTATGATGATTTATTGAATAAAATGGATGTTTCCTCTCTCATTAGGGTCCAGGAAGAGTGTCGAGCTGCCAAAGGTGAAATTGAAATAAATTTATACACTGTTGAAAAGAAGAGGAAACCATCCCACACTTCCCAGCGGGTGAGTTAATTCACCAGGAGAACCTGAGGGTGAAGCAGTTCTGAGCACTGGGCAAAGAGAAGACAAACAAACCTCAAGCCAACTTTAAATGATTTAGAAGATCAATATTAAGAATTTAGAAGGTTTAGAGATCTGTCTCTGTCATTTGTCTGCCTTTAAGATGCAGAGAGTGGTAAATCTTCAGTAGTGGGAAAGTGCTGGGAAGGGAAAAGCAGAAGCCACAGTGGGCAGACTTGGGGAAGCTCAGAGAAATGTAACTGTTCATGCCACACTTGAAGGTGCTGGTTCTTAGTTATACAGCAACAGCAAGTATTTCTCTGGAACAAAAAAAAAAAAAAGATTTCTCCATAACTCTCTTTCTAAACACTGCTGCTGCAAGTAGAGTTGGTACTGAACCAAGAAACTACAGCAGTATGTGCACTGCAATGAGCCACAGGCATGTGAAAGGGAGGTTCTGCTCCCCTTCTGCCCTGGTGAGACCTCACCTGGAATATTGCATCCAGTTCTGGGCCCCCCAGCTCCAGAAGGACAAGGATCTGCTCCAGAGAGTCCAATGGAGGCTCTAAGAATGATGAACTGGAACTGGAACACGTGTCTGCTGCGGAGAGGCAGAGAACCCTGGGGGTCTTTAGTCTGGAGAGCAGAGTCTGGAGAGTCAGAGCAGCTTGAGAGGGGATTTAATCCAAGTTTATCCATAGCTGAGGTCTGAGTGTCAGGATGGGGGCAGCCTCTGCTCACTGTACCCTGGGATAGGACAAGGGCAATAGATGGAAGCTGGAGCACAGGAGGTGCCACCTCAACATGAGAAGGAACTTCTGCACTGGGAGGGTGACAGAGCCTGGAATGGACTCCCCAGAGAGGTTGTGGAGTCTCCTCTGGAGATTTTCCAGACCCACCTGGATGCATTTCTGAGTGATCTGTGCTGGATGAGATTCTATTCCATGGTCCTGCTCTGGCAGGGGGTTGGACTCGAAGATCTCCAGGGTCCCTTCCAACCCCTAACACCCTGTGACCCTGTGAAAGATCCCTTCTAAATTTCTAACTCTAGAGTCCCCCGTGACGCTTGTCAATGGACCACAGCAGGGAGTGGGATGAGGAATCTCTTCACCACTGTGGAGCTGCTGACTAAATCCCTCCTCTCCCTCTCTCTGTGCCCCCCTTCCCTGCTCACAGACCGACTACCAGCCGGGGGGCGGCAGGGCCCTGCGGAGGAACCAGCGCAAGCGGCAGCACGCCTACCAGACACGCTCCACCAGAGAGCACAGCCAGCAGGGAGCTACTCAGCACACCCGTGCCCAGGAGGAGTCAGACAGCTCCTCAGAGGTCTGAGACACCAAAAGAATCCTTGCCCTGTTCAGGAGTCAGGGGGTTTGAGGACAGTTGTGCCAGAGCACCGCTGACGTTCAGGCTCCCGAGTTGCTCTGCTCAGATCGAGGGGTCTTTTGGCTGGGTGGTGTTACTGTGGAGGGGTGATCTGGGAGGGTGGAGGGTCCCTCACCTCCAGGCCAGCACAGTGTTCAAAACCAGCTTAAAGCAGGTTGGGTGTGGCTGGAAGTGTGAGGTATTTTCTAGTAGATGGAACTGGGTTGTGTTAAACCACTTGCTGTTCAGGGGTTTCAGACAGCAAGTGTGTTCTAGGTCATGCTCAGGGCTTTGATTTCAGCTCCAGCTGTAGGTTGCTGTTGAAAGAGATTGAGTATCAGTATAAATCATTGATGGTGGCAAGGGGAGAACTTAAAATACACCAGATTAAATAGAACTTGTTCTCATTAAGGAAGCATGCAAGAGGCTGGACACGGTCACTTTGGAAATGCCTTGAATGTGGAGAATTGCTAACAAGCTGCTCATTGGCACTAAAATCTATTGACCAGACACTTAAATAACTCATTATGGTTCTAGCACCATTGAAATTCACATCTTTTTTGTAGGAGTTCTATAAGCATGTAGTATACTATTAATTAAGATATAAAAAGCATTTCTAGACTTCCTTAAAACTCAACCAGTCCTTAAATACAAAGCTTTCCTCAGGTGACATAACTCACATAACTTGCTTGCAAACAAAAATAGGACACATTGTAAACTTGGCCCAGAAGTGAAACCTGTTGTTTTTAATACAGGAAGATGAGACTGTTGGCACAAGTGATGCCTCTGTGGATGACCCTGCAGCAGCCTGGCAGAGTGAAAGCAGTTCCAGGTAGCTTTTCTGCTCTCTGATTTATTGATATTGGTTGATTTTATGATTCAAGATATTTGCTGCTACAAGCCAGTACAGATTTGTTACACCTTGTGACAGTTTGAAGCCAAGTGTTTAGCAAGCTGAGGTAGTTTAAAATGGTAACAGACAAAATCTGGGGCATCTGTGAACAAATAAGTAATTGTAGAAGTTTTTCTAACAGCATTTAACAGAAAAACAGTGTGAAAAACTCTTTCATTTTGAAGACTGATTATTTTCCAGCACCACCACCCCCCAATTCTTTATCGTGTGGACTTCTTCTGTACCTTTTTTTTTTTTTTGAATGCAATTTCTACAAGTCTCTTTTCTTAACTTTATTCTTTTATGGCCAGGAATTAATACATAAATATTATGTGAGTGTGATTTGGGTGAGAAAAAGAGTGGTATTTTTAGAAGAGTGCTCCAGCTGTCTAAATTTTCCATGTTTTTTGTGCAGTCAGTTCTTAGCAAGTCAGTCCATGAACCTGTGAGATAATTAGTGTGAAAAGAGGTACCAGCCTTAACTGTAGTTTTATTGTGATGAATTGGTGAAATAATTTGCTGAAATATCCAAATTAGAAGGTTTTCCTGAAATTCACAGGGGAATAAAAACTTGATGCTAATCCTGACATCTGTTCCACAGAACCAGAAGAACAGGTTGGATATTTGGACCTTTTACTTTGTGTGAAAACTGAAGGGCTGTTTTCTTTCTTACAACTTTTTTATTATCTCCAGTGATTCATCAAGTGAATATTCTGACTGGACAGCAGATGCTGGAATTAATCTCCAGCCTCCAAAGAGACAAACCAGGCAGGCAGCTCGGAAAATCTGCAGCAGTTCTGAAGATGAAAACATGAAGGGAACAAAAGGACTGGAGCCCAAACGAAGGAAACTTAAACAGCCTAGAAAAAAGGTCAGCTTTTTTTTTTTTTTTCTTTTGAAGTATCTTTTTTACTTTATGAATATTTTTATTTTTGAGTGGTTGTTTTCAAAGTCAGATTTTTCATAAGTTTATGCTAAGAAAGAACCTACAGATAGCACAGCAATGGTAGAACCAGAGAGACTTGTTTTGCTGCTGTGTGACTTCCATGTTCCATGCAGGTAGTTCCCAGTTGCAGGTGACAGGTTTTCTCCCACATTTATGCCCCTCTATATACACACATATACATGCCTTGGATATGTGTGTATATATATATAGGACAAGAAGAACCAGCCTCAGGTTGCCCCAGGGGAGGTTGAGTTTGGAGCTGAGGAACAATTTCTTCCCCTCCAGAGTTGTCCAGGCTGCCCAGGGCAGGGGAGGAGTCCCCGTGATCCCTGGAAGGGTTTCCAAGCCCCCTGTGGAGCTGTGGTGCTGAGGGCCATGGGGCAGTGGTGCCCTGGCAGTGCTGGGGCAACAGTTGGACTGGTGGTCTTGAAGGTGTTTTCCAACCAAAAGAGTTCTGTGATTCCCTAACACTCAGCTGAGGATTTTGAGAGGTGGCAGTTGCAGCATTTGCTTTGCTCTGCTCTCTCCTTACCTTCAGCAAGGCTGGATAACCAATCTTCCCATGTGTTCTACCATGGCAGTGACAACTTGTGTTCTCAACTGGCTGTAATCTCTTGCAGAAACCCAGTGGCCTGCTCTCCATGGAAGGGGAGCCCAGTGAGGAGTGGCTTGCTCCACAGTGGATCCTGGACACCATCCCCCGCCGCTCGCCCTTCGTCCCCCAGATGGGCGATGAGGTAACGAGTGCAGGGAACCTGGTTCCTCCTCTCCCCCAGGCTGGGCAGCTTGTTCTGCTCAGGGCTGTACCACCCAGCAATATTTCCATCAGTCACGCTCAAAATAGTCTGAGTTTGGAGCCCTGTGTCTCTCTTTGTGCCTTGAGAGTAGCAGGGAGAATTGTTTGTGCATCTTCAGACAAAGGTTCACTCTTCTTAATGAGCCCAAGTTTGAAAGCACATGGCAGGGGCTACTCTGATTATTTTTAAGAAGAATATTTTTAAGGAGAAGAGTGCGTTCTAATGAAATAAAAAGTGTGTAGTATGTTCTGAAAGGGATGACACCTTGTGTGTTCACAGAAATTTAGATTACAGGAAAAGAAGTAGAAGTGTCAGTCAAATAACTTTATTTTTCTTTTTTTCATTTTCTTTTCAGATTATCTACTTCAGGCAAGGCCATGAAGCTTATGTGAGAGCAGTAAGGAAGGCAAAAATTTACAGTATTAACATGCAAAAACAACCATGGAACAAAATGGAACTCAGGGTAAGTTGAACAAGTATTTCAGAGAGCTGAATGTCTCTCTAATGTTTAATTGACATTCCAAACTGGTATGAAAAGCATGAAGAAAGCATTGCTTTCAAATGTTCATTTCAACATTAAAATGGTAAACCTTAAAATTAAAAATTTAATTACCACAAAGCTCAGTTCCTGATATTAGGAAGTCAGAAGGATATTAAAAAATGTGAAAGTTCTCTAGTCTGGTCTTCTCACCTAATAACATTTTTAATTTACCAAATATAATTATTATGGGTTTCTTGGATACATTCTAGGTTTACACAGTTACATTGATTTTTCTTATCCTATTTCCTTTAAGCCCTTAATACTTAATCCACAGTGTTGCCATACTCTTTCCTGCTTTACTCATGTTTCACATCAAGAGCAGAGTACATCTGTGTGCTGATAGTCATATATGGGGATACCAGTGGTTCTGTTAAGGAAAAGAATTGCTTTACTGGGAAAAGAACCAGTTCCTAGTCTGAGGAGTTCAGTGATTCCAGCTGTAATCTTCAAAGGCATCACCAGTTCATGAGGAAAAGGAAATAGCATTTCACTTAGCATAGAGATTTTGCCACCAGCTGATGTTTGACAGGACATGAACATAAAGGCTATTGTTGAATTTCTGTTTTAAGAGGAAGAATTTCCTTTTATTTCCCCTGTGTGTTGCTCTTTGAGGGCGAGAGGCCCTGGGTCTAGTCAGGTACAACCTTTGTTGCTGTCATTAAAACCAGAGTGGGTATGTTCCTAGAACCTTAGAATCAGAGAAAGGAAAAGCCCCTTGGGATCATCCAGTCCAACCATCAGCCCTGCTCTACACAGTTCACCCCTAAACCATGTCCCTCAAACCACATCCAAACCACCCTGAAACACCCCCAAGGATGGTGACTCAGTCCCCTCCCTGGGCAGCCTGGGCCAGGCTCTGGATACTCTTTCAGTGAACAGTTTTTCCCTAATGCCCAGTCTGCCCCTCCCCTGGAGCAGCTGAATCCATCCCCTCTGCTTCTGTCTCTGATGCCCTGTGAGCAGAGCCCAGCACCAACTCCTCTTCCTCACACTAAACTTACTTATTATTATTTATCCCAAAAGTTAATTAATTTGTGGGTATCCTGTTGATCAGTCTAGTGAGGGAATGAGCATCTTCCATCTTCTTCACTGTTCTTTTTAAGGTGGCTGTGATTGATGTTTAATGTTTGGAATAGGAAACTTGGATGGGTGAAATTACCTGGTCTGTAGAGTGGAAGCTTACTTGGTTTTGATTCATACGGTTGGTACCTGGACATTTTTTGTTGTGAACCATTTAATGATGTTCCCTGCTTGTTGCTAAATAGGAACAAGAATTTGTGAAGACTGTAGGAATTAAATATGAAGTTGGCCCTCCTACGCTCTGCTGCTTGAAGCTGGCATTCCTAGATCCAATCACAGGCAAAATGACAGGAGAATCATTTTCCATAAAGTAAGTAACTGAAAAGCCTCATCACATTCCAGACTTTCTGCAGTTTAGAAGCTTCCCCCCCTCCTTCCTTTTTTCCTCTCAGAAGTCTTGATGGTGGCATTAATTAATTGCTTGAAAAGCCAGTGCATGAGATTGTCTGTATTGTACATGTGGAGCTGTGTTTCTGGGTCACAAAAGCAATTTTTTTTTGTCTATTTCATGAAGGTACCATGATATGCCAGATGTTATTGACTTCCTTGTGCTGCATCAGTTTTATAATGAAGCCAAAGAAAGGAACTGGCAAATAGGTGACTACTTTTTTTTCCACTTCTATATGTTTTGCAATGTTTCTGAGGATGTTTGATAGGACAGGGAGTCTGTTAGGGGATGCAAAGGACTGTCTGTACCCCACCTGATACTCTAGCACTCACTGGAAACTTGGGTTGATGTTTGCTGCAATTCCTGTAGCACAAATAAAGCAGATAACTGAGAGAAACTGTTACAAGGCATGTGGTAGCAGAAGAATCTACTGTTAGGTTGTGATTTGAGGTGTGGAGGGAGTGGTAACTAATGACCAGAGAGGTGACAATCTTCCTTGAGGGGAGGGGCTTGAGTCCTGCAGGGAAAAATGTAAGAGCTGAAGTAGTGCACTTAGGAAAGATGAAGCTGATTCTCTAAAAAAGAAGTATTTAACTCTTTATTTCCCTTGTTCTTGTGCTGAATGCCTTCTTCTTCCTTCCAGGGGATAGATTTCGCAGCATCATAGATGATGCTTGGTGGTTTGGAACTGTGGAGAGTCAGCAGCCTTTCCAGGCAGAGTATCCTGATAGTTCCTTCCAGTGCTACAGTGTTCAGTGAGTATTCACAGAGCTGTAACAGGTCACATGGTGGTCTCCTAGATATTTACACATCTTACACATCTGCCTGGAGATCCTGGGATCCCTTTTTGCCATTTAAATGCATAAACAGCTACTTTGGTTTTATTTTGTTGCTTACAACCTTACTCATAAAGCAAGACTTTGGGTGTAAAGAGCAGTGCAGTGAATATGCAGCAGATACAAGAGAAAAAGAAGGAATTGGAATGTAGGTACTGACATGTTTCTCCTAGGCAGGGGCTTTTGGAGTTGTGTCTGGAAGAGAAGAAGCATATTGTTATCTTCAGCTCTAACAAGCATTTGAATCTTTGGTTTGTTGTGTTTTTTTCCAATAGCTGGGACAATAATGAAAGAGAGAGGATGAGTCCTTGGGACATGGAACCAATTCCAGAAGGAAGTAAGTGTTTGAATTTGTCTGTGTACAAAGTAAATAGTTATTTGCTGCTGCTGCTGCTGCTACTTACTGGATTGGATTCTTCATATTCAGCTGCTTATCCTGAGGAGGTTGGTGCTGGGGTTCCTGTGACTCCAGATGAGCTGACAGCTCTTCTCTACAAACCCCAGGAAGGAGAGTGGGGGGCCCATTCCAGAGATGAGGAATGTGAACGAGTCATCCGAGGAATTGAGCAACTTCTTTCCCTTGGTATGTGTGGAGAGAAAAGGTGGAAGGGCTGAGAAGTCAGTGTGGTGGCACGTGACTGAAGAGTAGATAGGATGGAGGTTTGGGAGTTGGTGTGGAGTATTTGAAAAGCACTCAGCCCAGTCATTGAAAAGAACCTTTTGAATTTCAAATGGGATCCTTTACAGTTATATTCCTTTTTTTTCTGAGCTTGACCTGCTTCCTTTGAAGTGAATGGGGATTTTAGTGGGTCATACCTAAACCCAAATGAGCAAAACACTGAATTAAACCCCTCAAAAAAAAACCCAACCAAGCAAATCCTCACCAGCAAGTCCCTTGTAAGTAGTTTGGAGCCACTTAATAGCATGGTGTGATTTCAGTCCTACCCTGTGTTTATGCACAGGGCATGACTGTGTTCCTGGTTCCCATTGCTGTTTGTAATATTCCTGCTGCAAGTGCATATGCCACGTTGCTTTTTAGCAATATGGTTGGCTGCTGGCACACAGATCTCAGATGGGAAACTGAAATAAAAAATGCTTTTTCAAGAGTAGTTAACAGATGGTCCAAGAAAAAGGATCCTCCCCTTTGGGTAATGGTGTATCCAGCTGTAGATCTGCATTGCTCTCACTGAATTCTTAGAAAGAAAACCCAGACACCATTATAAGTTCTCATAATTCCCTTCTGGGGCATCTTAAATGATTTGGATCTTTTGTCTTCCAGATATTTCAAATCCCTTTGCTGTTCCAGTGGACCTTAGTGCCTATCCCATGTATTGCACTGTTGTTGCTTATCCGACTGACCTCACCACCATCAGGAGGAGACTTGAAAACAGGTTTTATAGGTCAGCTGGTTTTCTGTTTGTTTATCTACACCTCCTGTCAAGCCATCAAGAAACCCAGACTGAGCTGAATGCTGTGTAATGTCACAATGTCAGCAGTGTATTTCTTGGATGAGCCAGCAGCTTAAGATCAGATTCTATTGAAGATCACATTCTATTTGGCCGTGGGCAGAGTGAGATTTCCTGAGTAATAATGATTTATTTTAGCCACATTCTGAAGGCAAAAGCTGCTGTACATGGATCTGGAGTGTCTGTTTTGTTTAACACACAGAGCTTTACACTCTGGATGCCTTGTAGGCAGAACATTTTTGCTTCCTCTGTATCTTTACTGCCTTTGGACCAGATGCTTTGCTTGGATTGCAGCTGCCAGAATGGGCTTAATAGTGCTGTAAATGGGAAATCTCTGTTCTTCCAGATAACTTGGAGATGAATAATGCCCTGGTCTTTTTATATTCTTTTTTTCCCCTCTGTGAGGACCACTTGCTCTGAGTGGGAGCAGTCAACAGTCTTCTTTAGTGGGTTTGTTCCCTCCTTTTCACCCTGTTCAGAGCTGATTTGAAGAGCAGTTTTACTCCCTGTAGCTGTGACAGAGTGGCACTTGTGTGAACAGAAACCAGCCTGCTTCTCCTGGCTCTCAATTACCCAGCTCCTTGTGTTTTACTGAGAATTCTGCTTGACCTCAGGAAGAAAATAACCTCCAGCTTCCTGTCCATCCCTTCCCTTTCTGGTTTTCAGGAGGATCTCTGCACTGATGTGGGAGGTGAGATACATTGAACATAATGCCAGGACCTTCAACGAGCCAGACAGTCCTATAGTGAAAGCAGCCAAGATTGTTACAGATGTTTTACTTCGTTTCATTGGGTAGGAAACTTTCTGCTTTACACCCCTGCCAGGTGGAGTTTCTGAGTCCTTTGGTGATCTCTTTTGGCTTTGCTGTCGTCCTGCAGGGATCAGAGTTGTACTGATATATTAGAGATATATAACAAGGTGAAAGCAGAAGACCTGAGCAGCACTGATGAGGAAGAGGAGGTAAGAGCACAAACTCTGATCAATGCAGCTTCCTACACTTTAAATCAGCACTTAAAAAAACCCCAACCAACAAATGGAGCAAAGATTTTCTATTTTATGGGGAGTTGCACTGAGTTTTTGAGTTGATTTAGGTCATTTGTGTGGCTCACCTGTGGCAGTAACATCCCTTAAGGAAGTAAAGGAGGATTCTCAGAAATGCCTCTCTTTCATCTTCAGCACATGCTGTCTTCTTGTGGGAGGGAGTGATTGGTAAGTAGGGGAAATATGAACTGGAGCTGTTCCTCTGCCAAGCCAGGAGGACAACAGCTCTGCTATTGTCAGCCAGGCAGCAGAGCTGGTTTTCTGAGGCAGCAGAGCTGGTTTTCTTAGGTCATTCTGCCTCATTTCCTGTCAGTTGTACCATGGAGTGAAATGACAGGGAGAAACAGGGCTAGATACACTTCCTTGAACTCTTTTTATTTTGGATTTGGGTTTTTTTTCCTATCTTCTCACCTTTTCCCCTTAAATTGTAGCTGTTCTGAAATGTGCTGCAGTTTGTATTGCAAGGATGTGACCTGTTGGAACCCAAGTCACTTGCTTTTGATTGACTTTTTCAGTGTTGCTTTCTTTGTGAGCCAGTCCAAGATCGAGTCAGGAGGTTTCTTCCCTCTTCCCTTCCCCAGAACATGTTGAAATATTGAAGTTAAACCTGCTGCTGCTTCAGCACCTACATGCTTATGGCTGGTGCTGTTCTCTTGGGCTGATAGTGGAGCTTAAAACCTCTACTGCAATGTGGGCATTGAATTATTTGTACCAAGCTGAAGGTAGAACGACAACTTCTGTTTTCACAGACTATCAAAAGAGTATTTTGATCAAAGTGGGGGATTTCCATTACTTAAATAACAGGCCCTCCTTTCCCCACTCAGCCTTCTTGTGCCTCTTGTTCCATGTCAAGCAGTGATCAGTTTTGTTCAAAATTACAGCTGCATCACCCTCCCTTCTCCCCAGCCTTTCAAAGAGCTGGGTTATCATGTATTTTAGTTTAGAATATAAGAAAGAAATTGCTTTCAGATTCTTTGTAGGAACTTTCCTGTCCTCTCCAATTTTTAATTACTGGTAGAGAGCTGAGTACAAAGGGTTTGTTGTAGTACTTTCTGAAGCCAGACTCTGAAAAGAATATTATGTACACTTGATGTAAGGCAGGCACTACATGAAACCTGAATAAACCAGTACAGCTGCTTAAAGCATGAACATTCAGGGAGGGAGTACAGTTCTGCAAGACTGGGACTCAGATGAGTTTTAAGGACTGAAAATAAACCATTTTTTCTTCTCACAACTCAGAGAGGAACCAACTTATCCACCTAGTTTTATTTTTCTTTTTAAGATGTGAGTTTTAGTTTGAAACTGATTTCTGTTTTGCTCGGACCACTCATTGCCTTAGAGTCGTTTAGCATTGTTTGTTGTCGTCTGCTCTGTGGTTTTCACCCCTTTTTCCCCTGCTGAGGGTGTGTAATCATCACCTTTGCCTTTAGGTGGCAGAAGTCGATGTAGATTCAGACGCTCCGGGAACTTCCTCTGGCAAAAGACAAGTGAGTAAAAGATTTCTGCTTGGTCTGGCTTAGACCAGGTGCTGAAACACTCCTTTAGGTCTGGAGTGGTTTAATTTCCTCACAGTCTGTTGAAATACTGTGTGAATTCAGCTGCACATGTGTGGAAGTGTTGGCAGACTAAGAAAATTCCTGTGCAGGAACATTGACTTAATTGCTAAAGAAACTTTTGACTTGAAAGTTACCCAGAACTGAGTGAGTTTTCAATCAAACTGGGATGAAAGCTGATAAAAATAGCAAGCTGGGTCTGAACTACTGCAAACCTCTTGGGGGTTGGAGTGGGTGTGTTACCAGACAAGGCCTGTTTCTCTAGTTTGCACAGAACATACCCTAGTGCCACCAGCTCTGCTTTAATCTTACTGCAGTTCTGGTGGTAGCTGTGGAAATCTGCCTCGAAGCAGAAGGCTGGGAAATTAATAGGAACTGAAAGTGAAAACTCTTGAATATTCCCCCAAAATCTGGGCTATTTCTGTTGCCCTGCAGGTAAGAAGACGAATAAAAAGGCAGCCCATGAAAGCAAGTCCTGATGCTTGGAAGGAGCAGTGCAAGCAGCTCTTGAACCTGATTTATGAAAGAGAGGACTCTGAGCCTTTTAGACAGCCAGTTGATCTCTTCTCCTACCCTGTGAGTACAACTTCAGATGCAAAATCCTTCACCCTGTGACGTGCTGTCCATGCTGGGTGTGTTTCTAACCTCTGTCTGAGCTGGAACACACCATGGTTAGTGCACTGGGGTTTTCAGAGCAGAAAGAATTCCTTGAGAGCCACTGTTGTGGAGCTTGTCTTGCTGTAGGATCTGACAGCCGCTGGTATTTCATTCTGACAGGATTATCGAGATATTGTAGACACTCCCATGGACTTCAGCACTGTGAAAGAAACCTTGGAAGCAGGAAACTACACTAGTCCCTTGGAATTCTACAAAGATATTCGTTTAATCTTCTGCAACTCTAAAGCTTACACTCCTAATAAAAAATCTCGAGTAAGTAACACATTGGAATGGCTTCTTGTCAGGCCCTACAAGAACAGTGTGTGAAATAAGGCCTGTCTCTGGAGACTGAATCACTGCTTTGTGAAATGAAGATAAGCACTGGATGTCAGTCCTGGGACCTAAATTGGCTTTGTTCTGCTCACCTTCATTTTCTGAACTGCATTTTCACCTGAACATTGTGAACTTAAAGCTTCTGAGAAATTCTGTGGTTGCTGTCACAACTTTTTCTTTGAATGTCTGTAGCAAAAGAACTGATCACCAGTTGTTTCTTTAGTAATTAATTCCTGAAAACAAGACTATCAGCTTGATAAGGGCATAGACAGAGAGGGGGAGGAAGATCATTTTAAATTTACTGTTAAAGCAAGTGCTGGGGGATGGTTGGACTCAAGGTTCTTTATGGCCTTTTTCCAACCTGATTTTCTGATTCTGAGAGAGATCAGTGGAGGATGCAAGAAGACAAGTGATTTGGAGGGTGTTTTATGTGTACTTGACACCAGAGTGATCTTGGTGAGTTATTTACTGCTGCCCATTCCCTGGGAACTTCCCTGTGTATTAATAACCCTGTGAGTCAACTCCCAAATTACCTTAATAGAGTGGCCCATCAATATCCATTTGCTTAAATCTTGCCTCAGAGAGGTGATCCCTGCTGGAGGGCAGGGGCACAGAGCTGGGCCTTCTGCCATGGCAGCCTCCTCTGCTTCCAAGTGTCTGCCAACCTCCTGAGGGTTTTTACCTTGTTTCACCAGCATCCTGAAGGGAGGCAAGAAGGGCAGAGTGCTACAGAGCAGAGCTGAAGAAACAGACATTGCTAAAACACAAGGAAGGGTCTGGGTCAAAAGTGGAGTTCTATGACTAAATAAAACTCAATATTAAAGGGATTTTATATTCAGGAAGGAATGGGAAGAGGTCTGAGTGTGAGGTGATGATCTGGTGATAGTGTTTACATGGAGGCAAAAGAGGACAGGAAGGTGGATTTTGACAGGCTTGCAGAAATTAGAAATGAGGACATGACTGGGTGCAGCTCTGTGGGGCTGGTGGAAGGACTCCTCTCTAGGGGATTAAAGCAAAAAAATCAAAGGTGAGGGGGCAGCAAAGTCCAGTTGGTTTTCCCCTTGGTACTTCAGGTTATCTTACAGTGTGTTTCCATGTTCCATGGAGATGAAAAAAGGAGGCTATGTTTTGATAATCTAGATACCCATTTTCCTTTAACTTTGTAAATATTTTCTAAGCAAGAAAATCCTTTTAAACCCAATGAAATGCCCAGGTACCATGGAAGGAAATTACCTGTGAGGACCCTCTGAGCTGAACATCACTGTGAATGTTTCTGTTCTGCTACCAAACCTGGGCATCTTTGGCTTTTTCTTTGCTGATCTTCTAGTTACCCAGCTTCTAACAAGCACGACCATGCTTTCTTCCTGCAGATTTACAGCATGACACTGAGACTCTCTGCCTTATTTGAAAACCATATGAAAACTATCATCTCTGAGTACAAGTCAGCAATGCAGTGTCAGAGGAGGAGGAGGCCCCGGTACCGCAAGCGGCTGAGGAGCAGCAGCAGCTCTCCCTCGACTAGCAGAGCATCCAGGTAATGTGCTGCTGCTGGAGGTGACACTGGTACACAGACTTTGATGAATAAGCAGCTGGTCAAGGTGTTGCTCATTTCCTCATGCTCTTCTGAGTGATAAAAACATCAGCTCAAATGCCATGCTCAGTTTGGCCTCCGTAGGATGAGTTAGCTAAGGAAAGGGAGGGGATTCTGCTCCTCTGCTCTGGGGAGACCAATAGATGCAATAGATGACCTTGAGATGTCCATCCCCACCCAAACCAATCCATGCTTCTATTCTAAACAGTATTTGTTTTATAAAGTGAGATAAAATCTTGTTCTTGCAAACATGTGTGCCTTCAGCAAACAGAATATTCTACTATTTTTAGTGTTACTGCACCTGTGCAAGCACCAGGAAAAAGAGATTATGTGTTTTGTGGTTCACTGCAAAAACCAAGGCACTTGGCAGGGGCAATGGGGTTTGTGTTTGAATCTTTTGGTACTAACAGTTTTATTTCTTGGGATATTTTGTGTCTTCAGCCCAAAAGGGAAACAGAAGCAAATGAAGATTCAACCTAAGCCCAACCAGAATACCTCACTACCTTTGACTAGGACTAGTTCTTCAGTTTCATCTCATGGTGAGGAAACACATTTTAAATGCATCCTTTTTCTTGCAGCAGCTTGTGTGGGCAGATTGAAGTTTGTGATAATGAGGCACGTGCAAAACCCACCTGTTGCAAGACCCACTAGCGAGGTCATGAAAATATTTTGTCTGTAGACTGTGTTGGCTGATCCTGGCCCTCCAGGGGTCAGAGAATAGGGAACCTGGGTCTGTCCTTGGCAAGAATGTGGTGATGAGAGCCTGGAGTTCCTCTGTACAGCCTTGATAGAGCAGTGACATAGATGTTAAGTTTACTTTGGGTTGCACCCCAGAGGAATCTGTCTCTTGGTGTCTGTGGAAGCAGCTTGAGCTGGGTAGGATCAACCTCCTGACTTGGGCTAACTCAGGTGAACATCTCCAAAACTCCTGGTGTTACAACCCTGTAAAGAGAGGATAAAAACGACTCTGTCACGTTAGTGGTGTCCTGTCTAAAGTTTCAGATACAGCAGAAGAACCCCTGGGTTCAGCCACTGGTGAAGAGCTGGAAGGTCAGCCCTCTTCCTCGGGCTCGAACACACAGCCCCGCAGTGGAAGTACCATCGAGCCAGGGAAAAGCAGACCAGTCAGGAGCAAAGCTACTCCAGTGAAGCAAGGTGAGAAATGATCACTATTCCATGCTTTGAACGACTGGTTTCACTGGAAATGAAAGACTTGGCTTCTGTCTGGTGCTTACAATAGTCTTGCAGAGTGCAGCATTATGCTTTGCTCCCAAACTCTGCTAAAGAATTGAAATGACCTCAGCTCTTACAGCTCTCTGGTCTCCTCTCTGAAGTGAGACATGCACATGATGCACTTCAAGGAGGTCCTTCAGAATTTCCCCAGACAGAAAAGTTTGATTGCTCTTAAACATCTTGAGAATTACAGTTCTAGGAGTACAAAAAGCAAAGCAAAAGAATCCCCACCCCAAAACGTTCTCCTTTCATTAGTCAAGCTGAAACCAAAGATGAAAATATTATTTTTTTAAAAAAATAAGTATTTTTATCATTATCAAGTCAAAGTGGATGTGATTAGAAGGGCAGCAGTGTTTGAAAACTCTGCTGTTTTGCCTCTGGGCCATGTTCATCAGACTTTCCACTGGGGTAGGCACTGGAGGAGCATTGGCTGGCACCCCAAAGCCTTCCTGGAGGCTGTTGTGAGTTGCAGATGAGCTTTTCAAATCCCGTGTCAGAGGGAATATTTCTTCATTGTCAGATCCCTAACTCTGAAAACGTGGAGTATTTTGGGTCCTGAGCCAGCAAGATACACAAGATATTTTTAACTTGAGGTATTCAGCACCTCTGTGGGTTATTTATCTTGAAATTCTGCTTGCCACAAATGTTCCCTGGACTAAGACTTCTGAGAACATGAGTTTTCTGGGGAATAAATGCTGCTTGGTTCTTTTCATACATCTATATGTTTGAAATGGATTTGAAGAGAGGTTTTTTTCTGCCTTGGCACCCTAGTAGGATTCACCTGACTCAAATGTTAGAAGTTTGTGTCTAACCTTGTCACTTTCACGGGCTGGATCCTCCCTAAGCTCTTAGTCAGCAGAGTTTGCAGGCCTTGCTTCCAGATGAGCTGCTTGTGTCTGATAGATTTCCCCCTCAGAGTCTGCACGGTGTACAGAGGCCACCTGTGGTGAGTAGGTCAGAGCTGGAGCATCCCCAGAAGGCAGCTGAGGGCAGACGAGGAGACTCCCACATGTCGCATCCCGGTTGGCCGGGCTGTGGCGCCGATAACCGACGGGGGCTGTTCTGTGTTTGCTCAGATCACTCTCCCGACGGCCCCCTGACAAACGGGGATGGCAGAGAACCCCGGGCAGGAGTCAAGAGGAAGCTACTGAGCGCCTCGGAAGAGGACGAGCATCTGGAGGAGGAGGCGGAGGAGGAGGAGGAGGAGGAGGAGAAGAAGAGGGAGTCAAAGGAAAAATCTGGTTTGTCTTCATCCGAGAGCGGGGAGTCGGCCTCCAGCTCAAGTTCCGAGAGCAGAAGCGGCTCCGATTCGGACTCGGAGTCGACGTCTCGGACAGACCAGGATTACATCGACGGGGACCACGACTACAGCAAGGTTGTGCAATCCAAAAAACCCAAGAGGAAAATCAAAAGGAAACTGAGCGGCGGGAAGCGGAATTGGCAGGGCCGGGGGACGGGGAGGAGGGGCAGGTGGGGCAGGTGGGGCAGGTGGAGCCGAGGGGGAAGAGGCGGCAGAGGCGGCAGAGGCTGCGGCAGAGGAAGAGGCGGCGGCGGCCGGGGAGGGAGGAGAGGCCGGGGGGGCCGCGGAGCCTCCCGAGGAGCCACCCGAGCCAAACGCGCCCGGATCACGGACGACGAGTTCGAGAGCCTGTTCGGGGGGCAGTTCGGGGAGGGGGTGTTTGGAGGGAGGTTCAGCAGGCCCCCCAGGATCAAGACCCGCAACGAGGGCCGCAGGACCGTCCTCTACAACGACGACTCCGACAACGACAACTTCGTGCACACCGAGGATCCTCTGAACCTCGGCACTTCCAGGTCGGGCAGGGTGAGGAAAATGACAGAAAAAGCCAGGGTCAGCCATCTGATGGGATGGAATTATTGACAGGTGGAACGAAACGAACCGACAAACAAAACTTTGGAACATTTCTTTTCCAATGGCCTTTTACTGCAGGGATTTTACCAGAAGAATCTACCAGGCGAGTTGTGCGGGGACTCCACTCACGTCTCACAGTGGTGCTTTTCCATGACGTCAGCTTTGCGTTGAAGAACTTCAGCTCTCCACACTTCATTGGTCAAACCAAGCCTTAGTCATTAGGCCTTAAAAAAAGTGCAGAAATTCTTCCCCACACACTACGAGCTCATCACTTTCTTTTTCAAGAGGCTTCCAGCTTCTGGAGGAGAACATGACGTTCCGAGTCACGAAAACGCTGACTTCTCTCCCTCGTTTTTGGTTTTGTATTATAGAAACAGCACCTTCTTACAGAGTTTTTATGTGGTTTCTGCCATAAACCCTTAGACACAGTAATAATGATAACTTTTGCACAATACACCAATCCTAAAGGCAGCTATAAAATGTTTACAGTTTCTATATGGTAAGAAGGATCTGGATTATTTTAATCTTCCCAGGCCAAACGTTGATGAGTTGTGCTGAACTGAAGTATGTCCATACTGCAGTTTGGGGGGGTTCCTGACGTGCTTTCTATCGGTTCTTTACTCGTGTAAAAAGTGACAAAGGGTTGGTGCCTTGTAAATATGTAGCAAACCTTTGATGTGGTGTGTCCTATGTGTGCATTAACTTTATTAAAAAAAAAGAGAATACTTGAGAAGTATGAATATCTAGACAAAAGGTGCCAAATGCAAAAGTTACTTGCATCTATTTTCTTTTTGTCCTCTCATATTTTTATAGTATTAATAGAGATTGTGCAGCTAAGGGGTGACTTCAACATTTGAAAGGTTCCTCCTCTTCAAAGCGTAACGTGATTTTTAACAGTAGCTCAGCTACCTCTATTTACAACTACTGGAAACAGAAAAGAAAATAGATGCTGTTATTCAGAAGGTGGTGAAGAAGAGGCAAGGAGGAGAGTGGAGGGATGCAATTGCTGGCAGGGTCGTAGAGTAACTCGTTCTCTTGGCTGTATTGACACAGTGGAAACGGATCTGGAGTGATTATCAGTTTTCAGAAGCATGATGTTGTCAGACCAGCTGCCCCCTGCACCTTCCTGCTGCCCCCTGCACCTTCCTGCTGCCCCCTGCTTGGTGCCAAGCTGCATTCAGCTGGATTTGCCCCTCAAAGGTGCTGGGGGAGCAGGACAGAGCTCTGGGGGCTGTGGCAGCACAGACCCTCCCCATTTGTGTGTCCTCTGGACGGGCTCTGGCGTCCCAAGCTCCCGAAGAGAACTCGTGTTGCACTGAGCTCCTGTTCTCCTCAGAAACCTGGGCTTGAAAGCAGAGATCCTGTTGGTAGCAGTGCAGGAGGTTGGTGGTGTTGCTGGGTGCCCAGAAGGTGCTGGGGCTGGGCTGGAGACAAGCAGCTCCTGGCTGGAATGTCTGCAGGACTTCCATCTTCTCCCGTTGTCCAAACAGACCTGGCAGCTCTGGTTTGGAGAAGACAGTGAGTTGTTTGATGAACAGAAAAAGAGACTAGGAAGTTCTGTGGAGTTCTTTGGTTTGATTTTGTTGGGTTTTTTTTTTTTGGTTGTAGTTTAGTTTTTTCAACTTTCATCCAATATCCTTAAGTTCTTCTGTGCACAGCTTGGTCAATAATTCTGGAAAACCTCAGGCAGCAGAGAGTGACCCGTTGGAATGTTCTCAGATGCAGCAGGAATTTTCCTTTTTGACTCTGAAGCACTAGCTCTTGTAACTTGCTTTCCAAAAATCCTACTTAGCTGCAAAATGACTTGAAAAAAACCAACCCACAACGCAGAGGTTTAGTTCTGTGATGGAGGGAGAGTGTATCCTGAATTACTCAGAGCATTAAGATGAGTTTATGGTGCAGTACAAGAAAAAAAAATCCCAGTTTTTAATTTTCTAAGGACTGTTTCTGACTTGACCATCATCCATTTCTGGGCTCGATCCAGTTGTGTTTGGATGGAGGGGTGGGGGGGGTGAAAAGAAACCACAAAGTGCAGAGGCTCTCCTTGTTCTGTGTTGGGCTTTAAGATATAACCACCTGTCCTGTCATCTCTCTCATATATATGTATATATTTACACGCTTATATATTTATATGAAATGTGGTTTTTTGGTTGTTTTTTTGTTGTTTTGCCTTTTTTTTTCTCTGTCTGATTGTTCCTACAGCCAGTACCCAGGACTAGCACGTACCCCTCGGCTCACAGTCCCGCTGAGCTCACTGAACACTACTACAGTTCCTGTTCTAAAAGCTTGAAACTCCAAACAATCCCCAAAAAGTAGCTCTGGATCTATTTCTGAGTGGCTGAAGATCCACTCCCTTCATTTATGTGCTGTAGGGGTTGGGGAGAGAGGAGCCACGTGGGTCCCAGAGCACTCGTTTAGCACGTTGTCTGTTTTAGCAGCATCTAGAGTTATTTTCATCCATTCTTTGGTGTCTCCTTTAGCAGCCTTTAGAACATTTCAATCCATTCTTTGGTGTCTCCTTTAGCAGCCTTTAGAACATTTCAATCCATTCTTTGGTGTCTCTTTTTGCAGCCTTTAGAACATTTCAGTCCATTCCTTGGTGTCTCTGTGTAGCAAAGCAGAGTGAAGGGAGCAGTGAAGCAGCACTTTGCTGGGAAGTGTTTCCAAGCCACCTTCCCTGACGAAGGGCTGGGCAGCAGAATGTGCTGGTGCTTGGTGTAACAGCACCAACCAAACCCCAGCATGCTTCTCTTGCTGCAGGAGAACCTTTTATCAGCATGAATGAAAGCACTGGGGTTTGGAGGTGTTCTTTTCCCTGGGTTTTGTAGCTGGGCTCTGTCTCAGACTGAGGTGGTTTGGTTTCCCAAACTCCTCCCCTTCTCCCTTGCTCCATGAACTGCAGTAAATGTAACCCCTGGGGAAACTGGGTGCTTCCAGCCTTGTGTTTTTGGTTTAAATAACTAAACTTTTCTGTTGGTGCTTGAACTCATCACTCTGCAAATACCTGACAGGCCAGTGGAGAGAGGCTGGTGCTGGGCTCTGCTCACAGGTCATTAGTGACCCAAAAGGGGATGGATTCAGCTGCTCCAGGGGAGGGGCAGACTGGACATAGGGAATTTTTTTTCACTGAAAGAGAAGCCAGAGCCTGGCCCAGGCTGCCCAGGGAGGGGTTGAGTCCCCAGCCCTGGGGATGTTTCAGGGTGGTTTGGATGTGGGTTTGAGGGACATGGTTTAGGGGTGAACTGTGCAGAGCAGGGCTGATGGTTGGACTGGATGATCCCATGGAGCTTTTCCAACCTGAGTGATTCTGTGATTCTATGAACATAGCAGGGTCTGGGCAGAGTGATCACTCCTCTCTATCACTCCTTCCTTCATAAGCTCAGCTGAGGCCACCTCCCCACCTTCCCCCAACAGCCCCATCCTGCAGGTAAATGAGAAATACTAAATCCAGAAGGAAGGATTTGTAGAGGATTTTTGTCTGCTTAAAAACAGTGTCTATTTTAATTTCCCCAGGTGTTTTCTTAACCCTATCCCTCAGCTGCTCCCCTTGCCCTACAGCAGCAGGACGGTGTAGAGCACTGAAAAAAGCAGAGTAAAGAAGATTTTTCAGTAATATATTAAAATAAAAAGGTTTTGACACAGTTTGGAGGCCACGAGAAGCAAAACAAACCTTGTGGACCATTTGAAAAGGCAGTTCCTGGGGGGTCCCTGGAAGCTTCCACACCCACGCAGCCTTCCCACCAGAAAATAAGTGTAACCAGCTCCTTTTGGAGAAGAACTTGATGAACAGGATTAAATTTTTGAGCAGTGAATGAAGGGAGAATGAACAGCTGTAGGTTTGGGGGGGTGTCTCATCAGCTCTGCATCTCAGTGTCCTGCTCCCGTTGGTTCCGTGTCACGAATGCGAGGTCTTCAAACCACCTCTGTGAGTTTACATTCCTCTTCTGTTTGTTTGTTTTGTCAGAAACCCTCGTGCAGAGTTCTATAAAATGCTGATTATTTCCTGAAGCAGCAGTCACCAGTGCAAGGGTGACTCTATATTTAGTGTCTTAGGGAGCTGTCATCGTGGTTGTATTATAGCAAATCACTGCGCATGTACGATAGAGAATTCTCAGATATTAGTCTATCAGAGGTTTACACAGTGAGAAAAATACAAAAAAGAAAAAAAAATAACTCCTTCATGTACAGTAAGTAACAGCCTGCAAACTTTAGCCTGAAAGTTGTCTTTCTTTAGTATTAGAAATGCAAAGACCTGTTGGAAGCTTGTACATTTTTACTGTGTCGCGTCCGGCCCACAGTGAACTTCACACAGCTGTGCTCTGAATCCCTGAAAACATGTAGGTCTCCCGTGGAATTGCTGTCACAGCCTTAACTCTAGTATGAGAAAAAATGGTGCTTAAAGACATTTTCCGTGCTTGGATGTGGCTGCCTGGCATGATGTGGTACCTGGCACGAGCTGGGGAGGCTTCCAAGGAAAACCGAGCGGCTTAGCGAGTGCTTGGTAAGCACAGCCACG
>VYZU01027836.1:0-15212 GCA_013401355.1 Ceyx cyanopectus
GTTCTTTGGCTTTGGCTTCAGTAAGCTATTGGAAGATGGTGTTAAATTTTAGCAAAGCCACAATCTCATACATTCTTGTAATGAGACTGACACATTTGAAATCATCCTTTACTAGAAAAAATGCAGATCACTTAAAAATATAAAGCCCATTTTTCTCAAGTTTAATGAACCCCTAAACTGAAAGATACTGACACTCATTACTACCATTTCAAATGTAGTCAGCCAAATGAAGTATCTCATATTTTTATATACAACCCAAAAGTAACTATTTCAAGTCCTAGCTACCTTCTCTTACAAAAAAAACGCATCTATTTTCCAATGGTGGGCTTTGAAAAAAAACTAAAAGACTGTAATACTGGTTAACTTCAAAACATATTACTGAACACTGGGATAATTATTGATTAAACCTCATCCCTAAAGACAATTCACTTCATTAATAACTGCTGCAGCTCATCTGCCACAATAACAGTGTATATTGTGTGACTGCCAACCTAAAAATATCCCCTTCCTCCATGCATCCCCTACACAAGGTGTAATTTGTCTACTTTCTGGTGTATTTAATTTTATACTTCAAAGGTGAAAATTAAAATTTATTTTAAATAAAATACCATGTATACAAAGTTTATGTCCACACTTTGGAAATATAAATCAGGAAAAATTCTCATCCCACTTTTGCTACACACAAGACACCATGTCTTGGACACAAGGCACCATGTCATTGTACATACACACATGTGTATGCATGTGCA
Source organism: Ceyx cyanopectus (assembly GCA_013401355.1). Lineage (NCBI taxonomy): Eukaryota > Metazoa > Chordata > Aves > Coraciiformes > Alcedinidae > Ceyx > Ceyx cyanopectus. The sequence goes on from VYZU01027836.1 coordinate 750, forward strand.
ATTTGTTCATTAGCTCATCTTTGTTTACTAGAGACTGGAATGCTTATTGATAAATAATACATTCAAGAGCACACGAGTTGATTTAGTTATTATTTAACTATAAAATTGCAGATTAATTCATCTGTTATTAAAATTCTAGGTTTATATGTTGCTTTCAGATTCACATGCTTTGCAATGAACTTTTTGGGAAACACAACACACAAAACGAACAAAATAATTTAAGTACTCAGTTCCATATGCCATTTTTTTCCCTCTCTGAGTATATTTTGTAACAAACATTAATCAGGAATGAATTTATTAAAGGTAGTTTCACCTTTAGATTTCAACATTAGTGTATCATGGACTTTGTGTTGATGAACACATTATAAAAATTATTAGAAGGTGTCTCAGTTGCCCACATGGGTGCATATGAGTAAAGTTAGAGAAGGATTTTATTTGAAAAATAGAATTTATTAAACAATTTCCTTTCTGAAAATTGTTTGAAATACCTTTCCTAGTTCTAAATATTCTAAAATATATTTGTGTAAGAAAAAATAATAATAATTAACAAAGTACAGGAGATTCCTAGACAAGAAAGCTCAACTGCTTGCACTCTGTGCTGTGAACTCCTCAAGAAGGCAAGACACTGGAGAGAACAGGCTTCCCTTTCCACCATCTACAGTTCTTTAAGATGTATAAACATGTCAGCTTATCCCCATAGTAACCTCCAAAGAAAGAAATGTCAGCTAAGGGGAGGCTGTCAGCATAAAACTGAGAAAGGCAGTCAGTTATTTTTCAGGGTTTTCACAGTTATTGTCACAGTTTAGGACCAGGGCAACCCCCAGACTGATAACAGATGCTCTCTGTTAACCCCACTCCTTCCCCAACAAGGAAGAGGAATAAGGGAAAAAAGGAAAAGACTTAGAAATTAGAAATGGAAGCTAGACCATTTGTAATGAAAACAATAATAGAATATATACAAAAATGAAAATAATAATAATGGAATATATATAAATATATACAAAACCAGTACTGAACCCAACCCCCCTGATGGTAATTCCATCACCGTCACTGATGCTGTGGAGTTGGCACAGGGAGAGTCCCAGCCTGGGCCCCGCAGCANAGGGCAACACCGTGTAATAGTTTCATTTAGCCACTAAATTCTCCTAAAAACATCACCCCAAAATAGCAGCCAAGTCAATTTATTTCCACATTGTCTTCCCTATTCAGATAGAACATCTACAAAACAAAATACTGCTTTTAACATAATTGGAGTTGCAATTCCCTTTAGAAAAAGGTTAGATAAATATGAGTGGCCTCAACAAAGGCAAAACAAGGTTTTAAATAAAACCAGCTATAAGAAGAGTGGACATTTTGAAAATCTTCATCACTAGTATCTTCCCTGGTCCCCACAGTGACACAAATATATTTTTCTTTTTTCTTGCTAATGAGAATACAGACACATTTGTATTCATCTGCAGGGAACCTTGCTGTGGTGCAGCTTGAAAGAAAATCAGAGCTGGCAGTCCATTCTGATTAGCTTCACCTGCTCATCAGTGGTACATCTGAGAAATGAACTGTTTTCCACAATAAAACACAAGTAGTTCCCATTAAAACAGAGAGAGCAGACCACTGCCACTCGTTCTCAGGCACCTGTTGTGTGACTTGACACTACAGTGTGCAGTCCCCAGTCAAGTTTGCCACTGCAAGTGTGAACTCATCATGTAAGGGAGCTCCTTATCCCTACACCTTTTATGAGACAGCTTCTGCCAAATTTCTGATTCCCAGAATTACATCAAGAACAAACTGACTATCAACATGCAGAATGACTTTAATCTCCCCAATCACTTTTATAGGGTTATAAGAAGATAATGATGTCTCCACGTGGTGGATGTGTCCATTCCAGCCTGGCCTTTGGTTTGCAACAGACCTGCAGTGATTGTCCTGAAAACCACTGGGATATTCTAGGAAATGACCAAACACAAGGGCAGGTTTACTGCTTACCTCTCACACGTTAGCACTTCAGGAAAGCTGATCACCTTGAGGAAGGCTCGAGCCTGAAATCTGTCATCACTTGTTGTGGAATGGATTGTTGTGGTGGAACTGCAGTCCTCTTTGTCTCCCTGGCTTAGGGATCCCAGGCTGCCTGATGTAGATGTCTCCATGACCTGATTAGGCAGAACTGCCTGATTTGGATTTTCATGCAAAGATGGATTGGATGAGCCATCTGCCAAAGGCTAGAAAGAAAAATCACCAGGTCAATTCATACAACACAATAAGGAGATCATCTAATCAATATGCAGTGTTTGCTTTCAGGTGAAAAATTAAGCAAAAATACGGAACAAAAGTGTTTCCACATAAATTCTTATTCATCATACTGACAGGTTTCTGTGTTGCCCAGAAAAAGCATTCTTATGTTGTGGTTATCTCTTGATGCATGCTTTTTCACTGAAGGTTAGATCCTTGTGGGCTTTATCCTATGGTTCCTTGGGCAGACCAAACTTCCATTATTACTAATGAAGAAAATATCTTAGGGAAGAAAAGGTCCTCCCAGTGAAAACTGACAGGACACGAAGCACTGCAGTTTCAGGGGGAGCTGAAAAGCAGCTGATGCCTCATAGAGTAAGAGGAATGCTCACATAATAAGCCCTGAGTCAATGGCCAATAAACACAGAAGATCCCTATGGAGAAGCCTGACAGTATGTTTTCTTCCATGGACTCTGCAATTTACTCTGACACAAAATCATCAGCATTAATTTTTACAAGTAGAATCCAAAACCTTACTCTAAATTTCTGATTGATGGGATAGATCACTTTTGCCTTCAGAGCAAACGCCGTGACGTTGCTGTCCAGAGGAGACTCACTTTCCTGTATGGAAAAGAACAGAAAATCATTTGGGAACAGCAGCAGATCTCTCTGATGGTTGTTCACTGGAAGTATTGCATGCCCCTTTTGGTTACACAACTTAGACATTCCTGTTGATAACTATTGACTAACTGTTTCTGCTTTGCAACAAGAAATCTACTTATAAAACTCATTTGAAGTATGAGATACTGAAAAGGGAACTCTGTCATTACCACTGGTCCAAAATGTTTTTAATCCTGCAAGGGAGAATAGACAATAGCTGCTATTCACAACTTATTTCAGTTTTCTTATCCCTCCTTTAGCAGCAACTAAAGATTTCACATGAGACACTGAAATTAACTTAATAATAGAAACTCCTAAAAGATAGTCATGGCTATAAATTCTGTCTTTCTGCCTGTGTAAAGAAAGAACAAGTTAAACAAAAACAGTCATCATTTTTTCCAGGAATAACTTTTATAGTACAACCCTTACCTATAATCTAGAGAAAATACCAATGTTCTTCCAAAGAACTTTTTATAGATAATGCATTCTTTTCATACAATCTGCTACATCACATAATCTGACTTTCTGCTCCTCCTCTTTCCTAGTCACTGCTTTGTGCACTGGAACAATGGGATAATCACCTTTGTTTTGTGAGGTTATATATAGCTTAAAAAAAAAAAGGTTGGCTATAAGCAACAGACAGAATGTTTAAGTCCAAGACTTAAGGGATTTCCTATTCTAACTTTTTTGTTTTCTCATATGAAATGAAGAATCTGACTAGTGAAAACACAATTTTCTTTATATGGATTTTTCTAGGAAATATCTAAAGACGAATAGAGTCTAAACACAGAAATGGGAAGAGCAGACTACATCATTTAAGACTCTGTTATCATTACCCTTTTTCATCTCTGTTCCATTTATTTCCAAAAACCATTTTTTGATTTACTGATAAAGATAAAAGCACAGGTCAGCATGTAAAACAGTTCTCACACCAAGCAGCCCCACTGCTGCAGTTACACATTCAGGGACAGAAGCTGACAGAGCTATTGCTCTGCCATGGCTGGAGGCAGAGCAGCTCCAGCCCAAAGCCATGAAGCCACATCATAATGTGCTGTAACACATCCAGCTACTCAGCAGGCATAAGCAACATGCAGTTATTATTAATACAGTAATTATGGTATTATTGCAATGTGGAAGGTCTCAAAATGAAAATACCTGCTTTTTCTGAAGTGCTCTAACCTAATTAAAAGCCTTTTCCATCTATGCTTCTTCATAAACTGTCAACGTGATGCTAGTAACAGCAAAAGCCTCTGGGAATTGCAACAGATTAATAGAAAAAACCCTCTCAAACTTCAGCAGTTGGAAAAGTAGGTGGGAGAAAGTCCCTTCAAATAAAAAGGTTATGTCTTAATGTGTTACAAATGAGATTATATATTTGGGGAATGGATATAGTTGTGAATAATGACCTTTAAAGAGACCATGATCCCATTTCAAAAGGACTGGTAATATCCATAAAGTGATACCATTGCCTAAGGTCTCCCACAGGATTTACACTCCAAAAGAAACTCTAACCATGCCTACTTGTTATGCTGTACATTCACTCAAGCAAAATAACCAACCATGGTTTGCCACCATTCCTGATCACAAAGCTGAAAGGAAGATTAATTACCTGTCAGGATTTAACCCAACAGTAAAATGTTTACAATAATGGCTATTTTCTCTTTGTCTTGAAACCAATTCTCTTTAAACACTAGACTGGCTGGATTTAACCAACACTTCCTTCATGTATTTAATTTATGCACAATAGACTGAATACGCAGCTTAACTCACAACCTTTAGCTTCACCAGGAACAGACAAATCAGCTTTGGGTGAAGAGCAGTGATCTAACAACTGCACAGCAAGACTGATTATCAATTTATTTTGAGATTATCACACAGACACACAAGTTATTTTAATTTTTGATTGAGGGTGGATTCATTTATACCTTATCCTACTTTTCTTCCTAAATTGTTTTTCTAATTGTCCTTGAATCCAAGTTCACCACAGTGGTGTTTCAGTACTTGTGGCCATTTGAACTCTGTATCTTCAGCTAGTACCTGAACTTCCTCTGTGAGAAAGCCATTGAAGATGCTGCTGTTTACAAATGCATTTTACTTCAGGTATTCTTTCTCCTTCCACTGATCTAATCTGTCCAAGTGAGAGCTGAAGCCCGTAAAGAAGCTCTAGAAAAAAAAAGTGTTCCAGGTTGGACCTGATGAGGAAACTTTGTAACTGTCAAAAATTCTCCAATAAATCTTCTCCAGAAAAGAATTAACTATAATCTACCAGTAATGATTTCAGGTCAGTAGTGTTAACTTTTCCCATCAGCCTTTTGAAATTAAGGACAATGCAGAGACAAAACCAAGAGGCCCCTGCTCAGAACCTTGAATACAATATCCAAAAGGAGTCCCCTAGGATGGTTGCATTCACAAGCAGTCATCAAATCTCACTCTTCTTCTGATGCTTTTCCTGAACACTTTTATAGGCTCAATTCTAAACCAAATAAAATCAGAGAAGTTTGGACCATGCCCTGAATGTGCTCATTGCTACATGCAGCAAAAAGGACATCCACCAAGAACAGAGCTTTACCTCCAGCACCATTTCCTCTCTTGATGTATAGGGGTCTGCTTTACTTTTTGGGAGTGTGTGCTCTTTTTCATCAGAGTTGAAGCTTTCCAGAAGTCTCTGGGAATCATCCTTCTGAAATTCCAAAAGAAAACAGATAGAACATAACAGTTCATGTAGATTTACTGGAAACATCTCTGACAGCAGCCTGGATACATTCACATCTCCATTGTGACAACTATTTCAGTGTTAGCTGAATAAATAATGAAAAATTAGCTGAATAAATAATTAATTATTCCTCTCTGGAATTTAGGTGCTCAAAAACAGAGACCACATTCTTGGGTTAGCCCCTAAAATGTGGTGAAGATTTCAGTATATCTATTTATGATAACAAAAGAATGGCTACAAGTCTCTCCCTGAGCAATTTTGTCACTTTCTTGTTCCAAAACAGAAATATAGAAAATTTAGGTTCATGTTCATCCAGTGTTCAGTTTTACTCCTTTATATCTCCAACTGTATCATTTTTAAAGTATTTGCATTTTTCCAGGATTAATTTCTTTCCTGCTAATCTCATCACCTTCCTGTTTGTTTTCTGTCCTTTGTTATTTTTGCAGCTAAGTGCTATCGAGCTCCCCTTTTAAAGCATTAAAAGTTGAATACAACTAAGTCTAACTGTAATTACTGCAACACTTCATCAAGCTAATCTACCAGAATACCATAATGAGTCAAGCTTCAACCCAAAGGGCCACAGGAGCCTCCAAGCAACACTGTACTCCAAGAGGAGAGGATTATTGATAGACACATAGTACACTGCAGGGACTGGAGTTACCATGGTAAAGGCTTCCTCTTTAAACTGGCCCAGTGCATCCTATGCACAGATCATCAAAACAATAATGCACTTTACTGCATACACCCAATTCCCCCAGATTCAGGCTGACATTTATAGAACAGTGATTAATTGGGGTTCAGTGACAATCACTGGTGGCGTATTGCAGTGCTGCAGGCTCCATGCACTTGACCTGTTCAGCTGCTTGAGAAGGAACATGGAATACTGAAGTAAACTACCTGTGCTATTGCTTTGGATCCCAAAGGCTTCAGCACCTGCTATACACAAAACAGACTTGCTCCACAGCATCAGTGGGGCAGCCAGAATAAAGAAGGCACAGGCACACAGCCTAAGGTAGCCCTGTTTGATTTGGGAAATCAGACCCATAGGATACAACCTGCCCATCCTGCAGTCTGCTCTGGACAACCCAGTGGGTAGCTTATTTTTCTTGCAAAATAAACACAGTTTTTACAGCAGCAGCATTGATTTTAATGGCATTTAAGCACCTAAATGCATCTGAAGATCTGGGCCAGAGAGAACTTACATCTTCTATTCCCTATTGGCGTTAATGACATAAAGGATAAAATTCTACATGACTATATTTGAGTTAGTAGTGACAGTACAATAAAAAATACCACCTATTAAGGCAGGGAAAATGAGCAGCTGAATCAGAGAGGCTTTCACTAGCACAGGATACATTGATTCAGCATTTGAAATGCCTCTATTAATAGGCTAAAGCATGGCTTCAAACAGAGTTTCAAACCTTCTACTTAAAAGCAGTTGGGAGCAAGAGGATTTTTCTCTTATGTCATGTTTAATGACGATCAACACTAGCAGATAAACGTAGCAGCAGAGCTGTTAAAACTGAAAAAAGGTGTGGTTAAAGAACAAGCCAAACCAGGCCCCCTGCTGCAAGCTGGCAGAATGCTCTGCAGGGCTCCCCATTTCCCAGCTGCACCAGCTCCAACTATCACTGCATCCAGACAATCCAGCACAACTTGGGACTAAATGCAATGGAAGAAAGAAGCAGAAGTCAATAACAATTGTCAGAAAATATATCTGTCTAGTAGTGGTTCTGCGGGTATGTGCTAGCTCTGCAGTCCTTCACAGAATCACAATGTTAGGAGTTGGAAGGGAGCTAGAAGATCATCTAGTCCAACCCCCCTGCCAGAGCAGGGGCACCTAGACCAAGTCACCCAAGAACAGATCCAGGCGGGTCTTGAGTGTCTCCAGAGGAGACTCCACAACCTCCCTGGGCAGCCCAAACACTTCATGGAATAAAGACATATAAACCACCCACCACAGTCCTTAAAGCAGCAAGGTAGGTAGGAATCTACCATGAACAAAATCACACACGTTTAAAAAAACTCTTTTCTATCAGCCAACTGTCAGATGCGTTCTGCCTCCTCTGCTTCTCAGGTATGTACGTGTGTGGGTAGCTATTGCTGTGGGTTAGTACCAAAGCTCTGCTTGTGCTGTTTGTAAACTGAACTTCCAAAGTTAGTAAAAATGCTTTGGAAGTTGGATTGTTTTTACTGGTTTTGGATAGAAATCGGTGTTTCTTTTCAATTACAAAGTTTCTGCAAGACACGTACATCTTCCACTGGCCCCAAAAAGGGACCCTGGCCCCTACAAGAAGTGATGGCTGCGAGAAGCAACTGGTACGTCACGACCTCAAGATACTCAGAACGTAAATATTTAAACCGGCCTCTTTTAGAGTCGGCCCTTTTGTTTCAGTAAATTTCCAAATGAAGTAGTAACATTCTTTCCAACACGGGTGCGTCCGGAACAACGGGCTTCTTCCCCCCACCCACCCAGAACCGAGCTGGTCCCCCAAGCAAAGGGCGCCACTGGCCGCGCCGCTCTCCGCACACCCCCGGGCAGCCAGCCCAGCTCACAAGTCAGCCACGACCCCTCCAAGCTGTTCACCCCGCCACAGGTCCGAGCCTCCCTGCGGCGGAGGGCAGCGGGGAAGGGCGGCAGTCAGCCCCCCGCCCGCCAGTCCCGCGTACCTCTCTCGGCCGGCGCGGCCGGAGCGCACAGCGGCAGAGCAGGGCGGCGGCAGCGGCTCCCAGCAGCAGCCCCAGCAGCACGGCGGGGGCCAGCAAAGCGGGAAGCGCCTGCAGCGAGTGAGCCCAGAATTGCAGCCCCACGGCCCGCAGACAACCCCCAGCCGCCGCCGCCGCCATCCGGGCCGACCCAGGGGGAAAATTCCTTAGCTCGGGGCCCCTCGGCCGCCCGCCCCCAGCACTCGTCGCGGTGGGAGGAGACCGCTGGCGGATGGATGCGGCGGCTGAGGCACGGCCTAGCTCGGCGGCAGAGCCTGAAAAGGCTCCGCGGTTCCCTACGCGGGTGCGGAGGGATTTCCCGCCGTCATGCAGCAGCTGCTGAGCGGCCTCCTGCTGGCGCTGCTCCTTGGTGGGCCCGCCCAGCCCTTAGCACCGGCCACCTGGCGCCCCCGGGCCGGGGGCCGCCCCCCGCGGAGCTCCGCGGAAAGGGCCTGGGAGAGTTGGGGTCCGGCGGTGGCTGGGGTAAGGCGGGGTGCCCGCGGGGCGTGCGCGGGTGGCGGGGCGGCTGGTGGCGGGGCGGCTGGTGGCGGGAGAGGAGGAGACGAAACCCCACGGGGGATTTGCTGGAGGAGCCGTGGCCTGGCAGAGCAGCGGCTGCTTCCCAGGCGCTTCTGCTGGGGACAACGAAAAGTCCTCAAGGGTCGGCGTGGTGAGGCCGCTGCAAAGTGCCCCATGCCGCCAGTGGCACCACTTTGGTTGTTTGTTTCAGACCAGAAGCGTTTTGTGTGTTTTAACTTAGTCACAGCACCCTCGCCAACTGGTGTCAGGCTACTGTTTGTTAGTAGTGCCACTAGCAGTTTAGGATATGGCTTTAATTCTTTCTCCTTATCTAGGTATACGTCTATGAAGTTGTCTCTAAAGTGACAATGTAGTTTTCTTCTGTCCCTGTGGAAAATACCTGAGACATTGCAGTGGGGAATGGAGGGAGTCGCAAACAATAGTTTGTGTCGTGATTACAAAAAGACTTACCAGCAACAAATAGTATTGCAGGAAAGAAAACAAACGACCTTATTTTGTCCACCAGAAATATACGTTCACGTAAAACTTTGGAAGAGGTCTGCTGGCAATATTGCCACATTCAATTAATTACTTTTGGAGTATGATGTGAATGCTGGCCCATAGAACTGGCTCTATTTGCAGGTGCAGAGCCCTTCGTGATGCCTTGTATTATGGATGCACTCTGCAGTGGAGTGGAAGCAATTGTGCTGAAAATCCAGTCTGTGTTTTCCAGTGAGACTACTGAGAACTGCATGGCAGATAAGGCAGAAGAAAAAAGCAAGGAGTGCTGTAATATCGTTTGTAGTTGATGCACATGGACATAAGAACATAGATTTTTGTGCATGAGCTGCTGTAAAAACACAGATGAATGAATGCCTGGAGTTTGTAGAAATTGAGAGCTGTTTGTACACTGATACCCTAGGAAGTAGGAAATAAGGCTTAGTAAACACATTTTCTTCACACCTTTATCCACTTGTAGACCAGGGTCTGCTTTTGTTACTAGCTCATTTACAAAGGAACTGTTGACATTTGACAGTCACATCCATGTACATGCTGTGCATGAGAGCAGTTGTTTGGGATTTATACTTGTATACAAGATTTATTTCAACATTTAACAGACCATTGTGTTGGTGTTTTCTATTTTCATTAGTGTTTCACACTTATGTCATGTCCATTGAGTGTACTGGTACATGGTTCCTTCAGGCAGACAGGCTGCTCTAGACATTTCTGGCAAAAGTGAATTCCATTTTAACGTGATTTTAATTGCTGCATATCCACATGCATATATAGACATTTACATATATATCCACCAAACAATTCAATATTAGACATTTATGACAATAGTTCTATGCTATAACTGCTCTCTTCTGTGTTAACTCTAGGTTATTAAAGATAATCCATGTCTTCAAAAACAGATGGGATGTCTGGGAATAACAGGTATGTGACTTTTCTTTCTCTTTTTAGTTCTTTGGGTGTCCCAGGGTGGGGAGGGTACTGGAGCTGTGCCCTGCTGGTCTGCTGTTTGGGAGACTCTTGATCATGGGCCACAGGGGAGTGTTTGTTAAGAAATTAGGAACAAGGTACTCCCCAAACACCTCATTTAGAATGAAGCTCTGTGAGAAGACCTTAGTTTATACTCTGAATCATTTTCAGGAGTTATTTTTCCTAATGAAACAATGATGTAGGGGACAGCTCTGATGCCCAGCATTCCCACTGTTGTTGAAAGCCCGTATCACTAGTTTGTCTGAATCTCTGGACTTTATTTTCATTATAGAGGTATCATAAATAGTGTGGTGTCTCACCCAAGTGTAGTGAATACCCTGAAAGGTGACAGTATCCTAATTCAGGGACAGCAGTGTCTGAAATAGCCCACCCCATGGCTGTGGTTTCTCAAGAGATTATTTCACGACATGCATTTGCCAAGAAATTCCATGCTCTAAAGCAATCATCTAACAAGATGCCTCTAATTTCTTTGCCCTCTGCCATGGCCAATTCACAAATGAGTTTATTAATTTAAGTACGAAAGCAAATAATTCAGATTTGCTGAGCTTCCTTGTTTTTCTGTCCTGTATTTATTCAATGTCATCTTTGCTGCTCACATGTTTTCTGATGGGTTGCAAATCATGAATGCACCATCCACTGAGAGAAAATGTATGTGGTTTTGCAGCTCAGAAGAACCTTCTGGTGCTGAAGTGGGTCAAAATCCTGTATTTGCCTTGTAATATCTTTGTATTAGTTATTGAAAGTGGTGTGGCCAGCAGGACTAGGGAAGTGTTCATCCCTTTGAACTAGGCACTAGTGAAACCACATCTCAAATACCATGTCCAGTTTTGTTCACTACAACAAAGACTTTCTGGAGCACATCCAAAGAAGGGCAGCAAAGCTGGTGAAGGATCTAGAGCACAAGTCTTATGAACAGCATCTGATGGAACTGGGGTTGTTCAGTCGGGAGAAAAGGAGCCTGAGGGAAGAACTTGCCACTCTACAACTACCTGAAAAGAGGTTGTAGCAAGGATGGGGTCAGTCTCTTTTTACCAAGTATCAAGTGAGAGGAGGAGAGTAGATGGCCTCAAAAAAATTAATCACTGAGAAGATTGTCAAGCCCTGGACCAGGCTGCTTAGAGAAGGGGTTGAGTCACCATCCCTGGAGATATTTAAAACATGCATAAATGTGGCACTTAGGGATATAGTTTAGTGCTGGACTTGGCAGCCTTAGGTTAATGGTTGGACTTTATCATCTTAAGGGTCCTTTCTAACCAAAATGATTCTGTGGTTCTACGAAACTACATTTTGTTTCTAGGTAAATACACGTTACATGAGGGGCTTTTACAAGCACTGAATTCTGTGCTTGATTTTATATCTTAAGAATTTTCCCATTCTAATGAACATGAGTTTTTAGCATATTCAATGCTGAATGTTTAGTGGTTTGCTTAATCAAGGGACTAGATTGTTTCTTACTGAAGCTCTCAATAAAAGCAGAAAGATGGATCTTCTACATAAAACCCTTGCCCTTGAAAATGGCAGTATGCTGAAGGGAAAGAGTTTGTAGTAGCACACTGATCTTGGAAGCTTTTTCCAGTGTTCCTGGATCAGATGAAAAAAAGCAATCCCAGAATAGCCTTGTGATTGGGAACACAGTGGATTTTTAAGAGTTATGTTTGACTCTGCTGTCACTTACTCAAAACAGGCCTGGGAAGTTGATCTGTTTTCTCTTGTTGATGCCCTTAGTTTCTTTGACTTTGTAACAAGAAAAGCTAATGGCAACATCTAAAACTGAAATGGAGTAAATTACTACCTTTGCCTGTTCATTGTTGTGTGTAATTGAAAGGACTTCAAATTGGATCTCGTATCCTGGATGGTTTTCAGGACAGACAATAATTCAGAACAATAACAAAAACACAGTAAGCAAGTACATTTAACTCTTTTCTTCCCCACTGAAATAAAGCAAGATTATTCAAAGCTTTGCTGATAAATTCTGGGGGAAAGCAAGTTAGACTGCAGATTAGAGACTCAAAATATGCAGCCCTCAAGAGCTAAGAATGAGAATAATTGTCATAGTTAAATTTATTTTTTCTCCTCACTGTTAGATATTTTTTAATTCTGCACTTGCTATTTTCCAAACTTGTCAGTCTTCACTTTCCTGCTGTAATTTGTCAGGTTAGGATGTGTTAGAAAGGTACAAGAGCCTTAAGGGAATTCTGGAGTCTGCTGCAAACCTATTGCAAGACTATCTTATTTTAATTCAACAAGGGTCACATCTGGAGTGTTGTGTCCAGTTCTGGGCCCTCCAGTTCCAGAGGGACAGAGAATTGCTTGAGAGAGTCCAGTGCAGAGTCACCAAGATGCTGCAGGGAGTGGAGCATCTCTCTTCTGAGGAGAGGCTGAAGGAGCTGGGGCACTTTAGCTGGAGGAGATTGAAGGGGGACGTCATTAATGTTTATAGATGCATAAAGAGTGAGTGCCTTTGGGGGCTGTTTGGGCTCTGTGTACAACTGAAACTGTCCCCTGCTTTGCTTTTTTTTTTTCCTTTTGAAGAGGAATGGGAATGGTTTCTATTTAGAAACTAAAGGAGAAGAGGTTCATGCAGCTCTCTTAATGTCTTTTCTGAAAATAGCCAGAAAAATGGCAAAAGTGAAGCTGTAAGAAGAGGAGAGTGGAAGGAACAAGGAAACTAGAGTCTGTGTCAAAACTGGGATGCATCTCTGAAGGGGCACTGACAGTTGTGCTCTTGCACTTCTGAGCAGCAGGATACACAAAAGAAAACTCAGTACTTGTTAGTGAAAGGTCTCGGAAGTCAAGCATTAGTATTTTTCAACTTCAAATGAATTTATTTGTTAAAAGTGAATTTCATAACAAAAATAGGCATGAAAGCTACAGAAGGTGTTAAGCCTGAACTACCCTTTCTTAGATATTCAGTGCCCAGCTTTTGAAGCAATCAGCAGCCATCTCCAATGCATCTAGGATCTCACCTGAAAAGAGACAGCAGGTGAATTGATAAATACAGTTATGCTGCCTTGATGTTAAGGGTGTGGAATAAGTTGTGTGGAAAAGCACTTATGTGCTTGTAGGTCAGCTGGACTGAGCTGTGTAATGTGCTAGTGACAGTTGAATGTAAGTGGATCAGGAAAAGTTCTTTTTATCACTGACAGTTGATACTACAAAAAGTAATGAGATAGAAAAGTGCTGCTTTACAGACAAGGGAAACGAGCTATTAGGAAACAGACTATATTGTTAAATATTAGTAGGAAGGATGAGGAAAAATCTGGAGGAAGGCAGTGGCACAGGTTGCTGTGTCACACTGATTAGGTATATTTAAACAAAACCTTCCACTGAGTGCTGGGAAAATAGAATTGAATTTGCAGAAGTATCCTTACAATCAATGTTGATGCTGCTTAACATGATGTCAAGAACCTTCCAAATCCCCAACCTCCAATTAGCAATGATGGAGCAGCCAGCTAACATGCCTGGAGACTTCTGGGATGTGGGCACATTACACTGGGATTGTGAGTGGTGACAAAGCACAACTTGCAAACAGACTCATCTGTGTAATTAGTAATGGAGAAATTTATTCAGAGTCAAAGAGCATGATCAGTTAATTAAACAGGTTACTGTGGACTTGATACTCTCCAGAGGGGAATATCAGGATTTGCTGTTGCATGAGAAGAGTGGCTGGTTGTGCTGATAGTGATTTCATGCTGCATAGGGCACAAGAACAAAAGACATTTTATGAAGCAATTACCCCCTACCTATGGCTGACCACCCTTATCCAAAATACAGGAGGAAATGATCTGCTAAATAAGAAGTACTTTTAAGGCAGTAGTTGCTCAACCCAGCCCATAGATTTTGCCATTTTGATTTCCAAGTCTTATGAAGCCTTACAAAGAGGCTTTGTGGCTTCAGTCAGGATCTCTGCAGTATAGCAAAGTAAATCTGTAGTCTGACAAGAACCTTCTTAGGAATGGGTGGAATTTGCATTAATTTATGAGAGACACAGCAAATATAAACTATAATCTTTTTCAGTGTTTGGATATATCTAAACAAAGCTGCAGAGAGGCTTGATTCAGTAGGCAGAGCAGAGGTTTAGAGCCATGGGAGGTGGGATATAGTGATATTTCCATATATATATATTATATATAGTG
>VYZU01027837.1:0-12284 GCA_013401355.1 Ceyx cyanopectus
GACCCCATCCCCACACCCAGCCCCTTACTGGAGACCCCGTCAAGCTCCTTTGCTCTCATTTTGGTGCTGTGGCTGCAGTTGATGGGCAAGCCCAGGCTGAGTTTGCCCTGGTGGGGTTGTGGGTGCCCCAGGATGCAGAGCCTCACTTGTTATTGTCAGGTCACTCCTATTAAAGCTGGCTTGTAGGAGAAACAGCCCAGTCTGAGATCCAGCACCCCCCACCTCCTGCACCTCCCAGCTCCAGCATCCCACATCTCCAGCACCCCACATCTCCAGCACCCCACATCTCCAGCACCCCACATCTCCAGCATCCCACATCTCCAGCACCCCCAATCTCCAGCACCCCCAGCTGCAGCACTCCTGCATCTCCAGCATCTCCCAGCTCCAACAGCCCCTAAGCTCCAGCACCCCCCTCCCAGCTCCAGCATCCCCCAAGCTCCACCCCCTCAGCCCCCCTCACCATCCATGCGCAGGGCAGCTGTCAGCATCTCGATGCACTTGTCCCTCACCGAGTCCCCCGTGAGGTAGCAGGGGGCCAGGAGACAGGGGCTGGGTGAGAAGGAGGGGCTGGTGGGGGTCCGTGGTGTCTCCGGCTTGGCCTTGCTGCTGTTGGCTCTGCAGGGCCACACAGGTGTGTGCCAGGCTCCTGGCACAGCCCCAGGGGACGTGCCAGGGTCCCCGGGCAGCAGGATGGGGTCTCTCCTACCTTTCCTCTTTGCTGTCACTGGAGTTTCGTCGTGAGCCAGCAGGAGCTGGTGAGGGGCTGGTGCCCGCAGAGGGTCTCCTGGGGGTGGCATGGGGCACAGTGAGATTGGTGGCAGGACCTCTGGCACCAGCACCTCAGTGCGAGCACTCAGAAAGCAACACCAATCTCCCCAGGGGAGGATTTGTTCCTTGTGGGGAATGTTCCAGTGCCCGTGGGGGAATCAGGGCTCCTCATCATCTCTGCCCACCCTGAAGGTGGGTCCCGTGGCCAGAGCATCCCCAGGCTGCTCAGGAACAACCCCACCCCCCTTCTCTTACCTCTCGCCCGACAGCCTCTTCTGTGGGGAGGAAGAGGAGGAGGCAGAGGAGCACCTGGAGTCGGCAGAGTCCCTCCTGGCAGGACAAGCCCCGTGTCAGAGAGCAGTGACAGGGAACAAGTGGTGGCTCCACACTCCCCATCTGCAGCCCAGTAAGGAGCTGGGGTCTGACCTCTCACCCCCACCCAGCCCAGGCACCCACCTCTCCTTCTTGCCATCTGATGGTGACTTCTTCGAGGGCGCAGTGGGGCTCCGGCTGTCGCTGGACTCCCTTCCACAGAAACCCAAAGGAAGGGAGAGATGCTCTGTGAGCCTCACCCCAGCATGCCCAGTATAAACTGGATCCTGCCCGCCCATCCACACTCCCCTTACCCAGCCAGGTCATCCCAGAGTCCCACCAGCACCCAAAGCCCCCCCCAGCACCCCGCAGGGCAGCCCTTTGGCAGGTACCTCTCAGGGTTGGCGTCAGCAGGGTGGCCCCAGGGGGTGGTGGCACCAGAGCTGGACTTGCTGGGCTTCCTGGGGGTCAGAGTGAGCAGGGCAGGGTGGGATGAGGGAATGAACAGCGTTAGAGAAGGGAAAAGACAAAAGGCTCTTTCTCCCACCCTTCTCCAAGAGCTGCCCCGGTGCTGCCGCTGCCCCTTGGCTGCCCAGGGTGCTGCTGGCACCCGTGGGTGGGTGGGCAGAGAGGGATGAACCAAACAGCTCGAAAGGAATGAGCAGAGGGTGGGCTCGTCTCAGCCCCACCCATGTCTTGGCCACGGGATTGGTGCCCCCCAAACAGCNCAGCCCTTTCTTCTCCCCATCCATGTCCTTCTCCTTCTTCCCATCCACGTCCTTCTCTTTCTTTGGGGCGGTGGAGGACTCTGCAGGAAGAATTTGGGTGTCACAGGCAGAGCCCAAACCAGTGCAGGGCACCCGGGGAGCTGCAACCCAGAGCTGGGGGGGCTGCTCAGTGGTTTTCACCACTCATCCTAGAAAATCCATCAAGTCCTGAACACAAAGCAGCCCCTGGCAGGCTGTGACATGTGAGAACATTCCCCAGGGCTGATATACCACCCTGATCCCCACCCCTGGGGAGCTTCAGGGTGCTGGGGCAGCCTGGGGAGGGCTGGGGCTTGGGAGGGTTCCTGCTTCTTCCCAGTCTCACTCACCCAGCAGCCGTTTCCAGTTCTTGATGAGGATTTTGGCCGAGGCCACCACCTCTTCATCTGAGCAATGCTTCCTCACCGAGTTGACAGCCACCCCGATCCGTGTGGTCTGGGGACACATGGCAGGGACGTGTCCTTAGGGATGTGGCAGCTGGTGCCAGGCAGGGGACGAGAAGAGCCACCCTGTGGGATGTCCCCCTGACAGCAAAGTGCTGCCCCTCACCTGGAGCAGCTGGATGGTCATGGTGTAGCCAGTGAGGGACTTGAGCAGATCCAGTGCCCCTTCCTAGAGCAAGGAGAAGCCACAGGGGCCCTTGAGAAGCTGGAGAGAAATGTGGGGGCCATGCCAAGGCAGCCCATGTCCCCTCTTTCCTCCCACTGGCACCAGGGCAGCCCAAGGGGACACAAAGCAGCCCTGGGCAGGACCCTGGGGAACACCCAACCCTCTGAACCCCCAGAAAACCCCCCCCAAACCCAAACACTGACAGATCACAGGCTCACAGAATCACCCTGATGTGGGGGTCACATCTCCCAGCTGGGAAACAGGAGCTACCCTTAAATCCTGGGAAAAAAAAAACCTCCCTAAGGAAACCTCAGGCTGCCAGGAGCAGTGTCCCCATGAGTGTCCCCACGCAGGAATGTGAGGGTCCATTGGGCCCCCCCTTACCCCACAGGGTTTCAGCCCAGTCCCAGGCAGGCAGAGGCTGCAGGACTAAACATAGTCCCAGTGTGGAACCCTCCTCCTCAGGGGTATTTTTAGAGCCCAGTATCAGACACCAGTTCATAGGTATCCCTCCAGTGGGGGAACACAGCTCCATGCTGGGCTGGACTCCCCCACTCCACCATGAGGGGCTGAATCAGACCCTCCTGGTCCGATGGGTGCAGGGGATGTCCCCACACTGCAGCCAGACCCTGGCTCTGTCCCCGTCCCCAAAGGGCTGGGGAGCAGTGGGGGGGCTGAGCAGGATCAGTCCCTTGACCCAGAGGTAGCAGAGCTTGTGGGATCCAGTTTGGTTCCAAGGATTGACACCCCAAAAAGCCACTGGATCTGGGGGGGTGGGGGCAGGAATGGCAGCACTGCCCCTACCCCCTCCCCTGCTCAGGAATCTGCACTTCATCTGGGCAAAGGCCGGAGGGAAATAGTCAAATATTAACTTAAAGGGCTGGGTTTGGCTCTGCCCACACCTCGCAGGATCCCCGGGAGCCCCAGATGGATCTTCACCCGAGGCAAAGGGTGGCAGGGCCCGATCCTGGCTCCCTCCGCCCCCCCCCCGGCACCCCATTGCTAAAGCCATCCAGCAGCTCGTGCAACACATGGGGCTTGGGGGGAGGTTTGAGCCCCTCCAACCTAAGCAGCCCCCACCCACAGGAGTTCTTCTGCCCCAGCACCATCCATGGCCCTGATCGGGTGTTGGCAGCCGGGCTGGTGGCCAAGCACCTGTTGCCCAGTGCCTGGAGCCACCACCCCCCGAACTAGACCCCCCCCAACCCAACCTCCCACAATTACCCCCAGATCCCAAAGGTCAGGAGAAAAGAAGTGCAGGAGAGCCCCAAATTGAAGGTAAAATCCAGCCCTGGGTGCTGGTTCTGATCTCCCAAAGCTGCCTTGGCACAAGCAGCACCCTGGGGTGCCGGTGGCAACTGGGGGTGCTCAGCACCCCGTGGACCCTCTCAGCCCCTCCAAGACCCCAGGCAACAGGAGTAGGGGAGAGGGGGGGAAAATTAACACCCCTCTCCTTTTCTATCCCTCTCCCATCCCGAGCTGCGTGGCAGCATCCAAACACGCGTGCACACGTGTGCAAACACACACACACGTCAACAACACACACACACATGTCAACAACACGCACACACCTACCAACACCCCCACCCCCCACCGTGGTGCTCAGCCTTACCGTGCTCTTCCTCGCCACCATCTTATCCAGTTTCTTGGCAATCCGGACCAGTTCCTCAGCGGGGCCCATGCTGGAGGGGTGGGGGCAACGAAGCGGGCACAGCCTGGCACCGCTGGCAGCCGGCTGCAGGTGGTGGTGGGAGGGTGGTTGGGTGCCAAGCGGTGGCCGGGTTGGGGTGGAGAGGGGGGGAAAAAAAAAAAACAGGGGGAAAAAGAAGGGAAGGGAAGGCAAGGGAGAGAAAGCAGAAAGGAGGTGGGGCTGTCCCGGCCAGTTATAAACTCCTGCCAGGCAGGGGAGGGCTAAATATAGCTGGGAGTGCCAGGCAGGGCCACGAGTGCAGGAGTTGGGGGGAGGTGCATGTCGGGGTGCCCCAGGACACGGGGACACGCACCCAGCCTGGCCACAGGGCAGTTTGGGGGGTGCTGGAGGAGCTGCCCCAGCACAGGGCAGGCTGGAGCTTGGTGGGGGCAGGGAAAGGGCCCCCCAGGATGGGGTTCTGCTACTGGGCTGGCTCAGCTGGGCCGTGGCTTTGCCAGGCCTGAGGGGGGTGGGGGAGATGCGGTGGGGTGCAGGCTCTGCGGGCATGGGGGCTGCTGTTCCTGACCCTGGGGGAACACGCTGAGATGACAAAGACACCCCAACACCTCCCCGTGACCTTCCAACCCTGGCAGGAGCTGAGGTTGAACCAGCATTGACACCTCACCCAGGGACCACCCAGTGCCTGGCATGCCAGCCCACAGGGAGTGCCAGGGGCCTCCCAGCACCATGGGTGCTGTGCCCAGTCTTGAGGGGCACAGGCTGTTGGGGTGGGTGGGTGACAATCAGTGTGCCACCCACGCTGGTCCCTGCTCCATCACCCCCCCAGAGGCGACTGAAGCAGCTCTGGGCTGCGTCCATCCTGGCACACAGGGATGATGATGCCCATGCCCCAGTCCCACATGGCTGCCCAAAACCCCAAGTGCTGCACCCACCTCTACACCCAGCACACACCCCCACTCCCCCCAAAAAAAACCCACACAACACCCCCAAAGCCCAGGGCCACATGCCACATGGGCACCAGCAGGTCACAGGGTGCCCAGTGCCTCTGGGACAAGTCACCAGCGTCACCCAGGATGTGCACTGGCAGCCCCCCCTCCCCCCACTGCACCAACCACCCAGGCACTTACAAAACCAAGGGCTTTATTAGAAACCAAAGACGGAAAACTTTACTAAAAAGCAAAACAAAAACAAAACAAAAAAAGACCACTTTTTGAGATGAAACATTTGATGGATGAATGAGAATGGGGAAGGGTAAACTGGGGGGGGGAGAGATTCAGAGGCAGGTGGCTCCTGAAGGACACCAGCATGGGGTGGGGGGGACATTGGTCCCAGAAAAAGCTGCCCTATCCCCTTGGAGAGCCCCCCCCAGGGCTGGGGTGGTGATCCAGCACCCACCCCCAGCCATGGACATGGGACAGGGGCTGTGTGAAGCCACCTGAATCCCCACCCCCTACCCCCCCAGATCAGGGAATGCCATTTCATTACCAGCTTGGGGAAGCCCCACCAGCCTGGGAAGCTCCTCCCTAGGAGAGGGGAGACCCAGAGCCTCTCCAGTGCTCCCCAGGCACGGTCACAACAATCCCTTCCCTCTCCCCTGCCTGCCCTAAAGGCTCCACAGTTGGGGTAGAGGAGAAAGTGGGGGGTATGTGTCTGCTCCCCCCAAGCTGGACAGCAAAGGGGACAGCGAGTACAGCTCCTTCCTCCCCAAAGTCTTGCAGCCAGGGGTGAACAAGCCCCGGAGCCACAGGAGGGAGGGGACAGGAGCAGGGGACAGCACAGCACCCTCAGCCCCCCAGGGCAGTCAGCACATCTGTCCTCTGCCTGCTCTGCACCCACCAGTCACCCACAGCTGGGGGGTGGGGGTCTCCGAGCCCCTTCCATGGGCAGCATCCAGCCAGGCTGGGTGATCCCAGGCCAGGATCCTGGGCACAGATCCCTCGTGGCCCAGCTCTGCTGAGCCTCCCCCAGACAGGGGCTGTGCTGGGAGCCCTGGCCGAGGGGACAGGGACAACAGGGGCCAGTGCCACCCAGTCAGTCTTGCAGGAGGTGGACGAAGCTGGCTGGGAAGACTCCGGTGCGGGAGCCATCGCCCTCGATGAAGCCGACCTGGGAATGGAGAGAGAGGTGGGGGGAGAGAGGGTCAGGGGGGTGGGGAGTCCCAGCTGGAGAAGGGGAGAAGCTTTGGGACCACAATCCTGAACCCCAGGGGGACTGAGAGAGGCAAAGCCCTGGTAACATAGCACTGGGAGCTCCCCAAGCCCTTCTCCATGTCCCCCATGAACACCCAGCTTCCTCCAGAAAAGAACAGGGAGACAGGGAAGAAAAGCCCAAGGTTGGGACCCCAGCACCCATCCGTGCCCCCCCCAACACTCACCCAGCTCTGCTCATCCTCCTCCCGCGTCACCACGATCACCTCGCCCTTGGAGAAGGTCAGTTCCCGTGCCTTGTCCCCCTTGCAGTCAGCCACTGCCTTCACCCGCTTCTGCCTCCCCTTGGCCTGCAAATGACCCCCCAAAACCACCCCCGAGAGGGGGGGCAGGGCTGTGACACCCCTGATCCCCCCCCCCCCCCNCCCCCCCCCCCCCCATCCAGAACTGGGAATGTTTAGGGATGCAGAGGGTCTTGCCACCCCCAACCCCCATCACAGCCCCTCTGAGACACTCCCAACGAAGTGGCACCTACCGGAGCAAACCTCCTGGGCATGGGCACTGGGGGGACCTTGCTCAGCGTGGGGTCCTCGGGGCCACCAGGGCTCTGGGGGGACGCTGCTGACCCCCCTTTGCCCCCCATGCCGCTGATGCGCCGGTAGGAGCGGGTGCTCTCTGAGCTGCCGGGGACAGTGGGGACAGTGTCACCTCCCTCTCTGCTGCTGCCTTCCCACCCTGTCCCCTACCCCTCAGTGGGGTCAAGGCTCCCCCATGGGACCCCAAGGGACCAGGGTCCCACCCCCAACACCCACCCTCCCTCAAACGAGCCCCTCCCACCACCAAGAACAAGAGGGGAAAATAAAGTGGGAACTTGCAGGAGGTGCCAGGCTTGGTGCCACCCCCAAATAATCCAAGTCACTTTCTTCAGGGACAACTTAGCACCCCCCATGTGCTGCCCTGCTGCCATCCTGTGTCCTGGGCCAGCACCAGCTCCCTTGGGGACACCAGATCAGGATGGGGACCATTATGCTCCATACCCACCCTCCCCCCACAGACTATCTGGGGCTCCCCATGCCCAGGAGGGTACCCTGCAGGAGTTGAAGCCAACCCACCAACACCACGCAGTGACACCCCAATGCACCCCCCAGGCTGAGTGTTGGGGGGTCCCTACCCAAACTTGACAGGGGGAATGTCGGGGGTCACGCTGCCCATCGGGGGCTGCCCCCCGGGTGGGGGGCTCAGCTCAGGCCCCCGCCGTGGGTTGCTGCTGTTCTCTGTCTCTGACCGGGTCTCCCAGTATGCTGCCCGCCGGCTCTCGGGGGGGCTGAGGGTGCCAGGGGTGCCATCCAGGGGGCTGGGGAGGCTGCGAGGAGCCGGAGCCTCTGCTGGCCCCGGGAACTGCGGGTCCGACGCCTGCCGGGGAAGCTCAGGGCGCTCTGGGGAGGGGACAATAAAACCTGGTGTCATCCAATCATCCACTCACAGACTGGGTTGGGTTGAAGGGATCTCTCAAGGTCACCAGGTGCCACCCCCCCTGCAGGGAACAGGGGCATCTGCACCCAGAGCAGGGTACTCAGAGCCCCCCCAACCTCTCCTGGGATAGTGCCAAGGATGGGGCAGCCACCACCTCTCTGGGCACTCTGGGCCAGGTTCTCCCCACTCTCAGCAGCAAAAATCTCTCCCTTCTCTCCAATCTCAATCTCCCTCTTTTAGCTCAATCCCATCCCCCCTTGTCCTATCCCAACAGGCCCTACTCAAAACTCTGTCCCCATCCTTAGATCACCCTCCTCACCAGCTGAAGGGGCAGCCCTGCCACGGGAGACCCCCCCCCCCTCACACCCCAACTCACCGGTGGGGCTGTGGCCGGGTTTGGAGCGGGAGTTACCCCGCGTGGGGTTTTTGAGGGGCAGTGGTGGGGGGATCTCCTCGCTGTGGGCCCGGCGAGGGGCAGGGCGTGAGGGCACCAGGATGCTCTCGTAGGTCTTGTTGGTGATGTCCATCCCCATGCAGCTCCAGCGGGTCTGGGGACAGGCGGGTGGGGGGCTGGTGGCCAGAGGTGATGTGCCCTTGAAGGAACGCTGGAGGGGGCTCACCTAGGGACAGACAGACAGATAGACAGCTGCAGGGCTGCCCACCACCAGAATCTGCACCCCCATACCCCCCCCCAAGTCACCATCCCTTAGGTACCTTCTCCTCCAGCTCCTCCTCGCTGTCATAAGGGAACTCCTGGGGGGGCTCCCAGTCGTAGTCGACATGGATCTGCAGGGAGAGCTTCCCTGCCTGCGCCTGCTCCAGCTACAGGGGCACAGGGGGGTTCTCAGCATGAGGACAGGTCCTGTGAGCCCCCCCACCTCGAGTTCCAGCACTTCAGTCCCATTTCTCCAGCCTGAGCATCCCTCCATCCCACCTACCAGCTCTTCACACTCGCTGTGCTTGAGCCTCCTCGCCACGTCCAAGGCCGTCTCGCCTGCCGAGTTCACTGCTCAAGGGATGGAAGAGACCAGATCCAGGTCAGTCCCACTGCCCCCCTCCCACCAGAGAGCCCCAGAACCCCCCCATCCCACACCCTGTACCCGTGGTGAAGGTGGCTTTGCCCTTCAGAAGCAGCTTGAGGCAGTTGGGCTGGTTGTAGAGAGCTCCGTAGTGCAGAGCCGTGTTCCCGTCCTGCGTCACCCGGTCCAGTGTCCCCCTGCCAGGGCCACCAGCAGCAAGTTCAAGGCTCGAGAGAACACGAGCATGGTGGGGGGAGGAGGAGGAGGCTGGGGGCACTGTGAGCACTGGGGGGACTCACCCATTCTGGATGATGAAGTCCACCAGAGGAAGGGAGGTTCTGTCTGCATGGCGCACGGCCACGTGCAGTGCCAGCTCGCTCGGGTCCTGCCAGGAGAGGGAGAGGAGAGAGATAGACCTGAGGATGCTTCATCTCCCCCCAGGATGGGAAGGACAAGAGAACTGGACCCAAGGATGCTTCATCTCCCCCAGAATGGAGGGGACAAGAGAGCTGGACCTGAGAATGCTCCTCTTTTCCCCAAGGGCACATCTCCATCCAAAGGCCAAAGCTCTGAGCAACCTGCTCCAGTTGCAGAGGTCTGACTAACTGCCCTTGAACATCCCTTCCCACCCAAACCATCCCATGAAAGCCTTGAACACGGGCACCCAGGAAACACGGGCACTCGCTGACACTGAGCGGGGCGATGGTGGCATCTCGGGGCTCACCTGACCCTCGGGGCTGACCAAGGGCTTGGCCAGGTCGTGCCCCTCGGCGAAGGCCTGGAGCAGTGCCAGGAGGTCCCTGGCACGGATGGCATCCCAGAGGCGGTGGGGGTCGTCCCGGCTGCTTTTCTGCACGTAGCGTCGCTCCATGTACTTGGCCACGATGAACTCCTTGCGGGCAGCCCTGTGGGAAAAGCAGGGTGGCATCAGCTCAGATTGGGCACAGAGACCAGAATCTTCCCAGTCCCCATCCCAGCCCGAGGTGCTCCAGGCTCCTGCCTCCTGCTGGAGTCTTGGGAGCAAGGAGAAACCTCCCTAAAAAGGTGCAGGTCCCCACCAGGATCACCCCTTCGTCCATCCCTGGGTTGTCTGTGAGCCAACAGGCAGCAGCATGGGGGTAAGGACAAGCTATGGACCTCTTCCTCCTCCTCCCAGCCCACCCCAGGGTCCCTGGCCAGTGGCCCACTCACATATCACTGCTGGCCGAGGGTTTGAGGCAGTCCTGCATGGGCAACGTGGCCTCCATGATCTCATTAAAACGGGTGTTCCCAACGCTCACAGCCAACTGCAGCAAGAGAGGGACTGGGGGGAATGAACCCTTTTGGCCCCCTGCCCCAAACCAGATCCCATCCCGGAGGATCCATCCCACTGGATCCACCCAGAGCAGCATCTCCCCCAGGAATGCTGCTCTTTCACAGCAGGGAAGGTCTGTTTTTAAAAGGGAGCAGATCTTAGGGGGCTACCAGGATCCCCACTGACACCAAGTAGCTTTGCAGAGTCATCTCCCACCCCCCCATTTGCCCAGACAACTGAACTGGGGGAGGGGGGGGGGGGGGTTGCAAACTGCTGCTGGGGAAACTGAGGCATGTTTGGAGCCAACTGGGCACATAAGGGATGGAGGAGTTGGGATTAACTCTGCATCTCCAGAGGTTTGGGAGCTGCAGAGGGACATTCCCAGTGGCTACAAGATCTCCAGGCTTGGGGATCAGCTTTACCAGCAGCTCAGAGGTGCTGAGGACATCCAGGGTGAGTGACTGGATGCGGGAGTAATGGACCCCCAGCTCCCGATGGATCCCGGAGCACTCGATGCACGTCAGGATGCCCAGGTTGGTGGAGAGCCACGTGGGATCTGCCAAGGGGGAGGGACATGGGGCTCAGCACCACCACCCAGCCCCAGGGGATGCTGCAAACCTAGAGGCTCTACAGATGGATCTGCTCAGGCTGGATCGATGGGATGACGTTCAACAAGGCCAAGTGCTGGGTGTCCTGCCCTTAGGTCACACCTGCAAAGCTCCAGGCTGGGTAGAGCAGCTGGAAACTGCCCAGTGTGGACAAGGGCCTGGGGCAATTGGTCAAGAGCCTGCTGGAGATGAGCCAGTGCATGCCCTGATGGTCAAGAAGGTCACCAGCATCCTGGTTTGCATCACCACCAATGTGGGCAGCAGGAGCAGGGCAGGGATTGTGGCCTTGGACTGGGCACTGGGGAGGCTGCCCCTCATATCCTGGGGTCAGTTTTGAGCCCCTCACTCCCAGCAGGACATTATGGGGCTGGAGCGTGGCCAGAGAAGGGACATGGAGCTGGGGAAGGGTCTGGAGCAGGAGTGTGGGGAGGAGCAGCTGAGAGACCTGGGCTTGTTGAGCCTGGAGAGAAGGAGGCTCAGGGGAGACCTTCTGGCTCTGGCAGCTCCTGACAGGAGGCTGGATCCAGGGGGGGTTGGGCTCTGCTCCCAAGGAACAAGCAACAGGACAAGAGGAACTGGCCTCAAGTTGTCCCAGGGGAGGTTTAGGTTGGAGATGAGGAGCAACTTCTTCCTCTCCAGGGCTGTCCCAGGCTGCCCAGGGCAGGGGTGGAGTCCCTGTGATTCCCAAGGGGTTTCCCTCCACAATCCGAACGGTCTTTTCCAACCCAAACAAACCTAAGATTCTAACCCGTGGGTCCCAGCCCCACACCTAGGGAAGGATGACACACCAAACCCCAACCTACCCGGGGCCCCGCAGTCACAACACTGCTTGTTTCCTGGCATGTTCTTCACCTCGCTGATCACCAGCCTGGTGAGCTCCTGGACACCACCGTCTGCCCCGCTGCCCGCTGCCGCCCCGCCACCGTTGGGCTCCCCCTTGAAGGCGTTGCTCAGGGCTTCATCCTTGCTGTTCTGCAGCACAGACACCCACCTGGGCAGGGAGAAGCCCCATCAGGAGGTGGCAGAGGAAGGCAGAGCAGGATCTGGCAGCGTAAGGGAGTGGAGATGGCTTTGAGGCACTTACACGACGCACTCCTGCTCGTCCTCCGCTTGGAAGTGATACGTCCTGTTGTCTGCAGGGATGGGGAGAGGGGGGAGAAGGTGGAAAGGAAGATTTGAGGGTGCAGAAGACAGAGGGGAGGAGCTGGAACTACAGCACAGGGGTTAAAATTAAACTAAACTTCAACTAAACCAGACCAAAATGAAACCATTGCCTGTCACTCTTCCATCACCTGAGCCCTGTCACAGCCTCTTTTAGTCTTGAGCTTGCTAGACCTCCTTGGACAGGTTGGTCCTTCCTCCAAGGATGCCCAGAGCCAGATTTAAAGGGCAAGGAGTACCCAGAGCCATGGCTTGGGATGTCATCTTCCAAAAGGGAGCTCCTTCACAGCTCAGCCACCTCCAGGTCCAACACCCCCCAGCCCTGGCATCCCGCTGTGGGCACTCACGTGTCACCAGGTCGAAGCATTTCTTCTCCTCGGCATGGGGCCTCACTTGGCAGGTGAGGAGGTTCAGCTTGACAGGGGGACGGTTTATCTGCAGGGAGGGAGGACAAGAATCAGGTTGTGGGGCTGGG
>VYZU01027839.1:0-12150 GCA_013401355.1 Ceyx cyanopectus
AAAAGAAAAAAAAAAAGGTTTAATCATATTTTAGGAGACCATTTATGGATAAAAAGGATCTGCTGCCTCACACACAATTTCAAATCAGAACAGCACAGATTTATGAGCCCAGACAAATTTTATTTTAACAGTCACCTCCACCATCCAATATAAAGGCTGGCATTTTCAATGACCAAGTCTGCAGGGAAACAATACAGATTATTCATTTTCCCTTTGCCCCCTCAACAATATTATGGTGACACCAAGGACTTAGTTGTATCTCAGATTTCTGCGGGACTGGTGAAAACAGGAAGCTAAGGTTTTATTTCTTTTAGGACTGAGCAAATACAGTGCCTGGAGCACTAGTTAGCACACCTAACCATTCTGAGAGTGTTCTTTATCCCATGAAACCTACTTTCTAATCTCTTTCTCATAACTTGCAGTTAAACCTCCAGAACTTCAACTGTACTTGTAGGAAAAGTAAGTTCTTCAGGAAAGTATAAGATTCTGCAGCAGTGTAAACATAATTTTGATATTACCCATCAAATACTGCTGGGTCCAAAACAGCTAGAAACTAAAAGAAAATTCATGTACATGGAGAGTCAGAGTGATTACAGACATCGTGTTTCCCAATTAATCACNTTATTTTCTTCCTGGATACTTCTGACTTCATTTCTTAAAATGTCTTTCAAGACAGTAAAATTTGTGACATTATCTCTGTGTCGTACATATGCTGGAAAGGAGAAAGTCTGACAATCAGTTACTGGTTACTAGAGGTTTTTTACCTCCTTCACAAATTCAGTATTCCACTCCAAAGCTCAAGACAGAAACATGTTTGAAAATAACCCCATGCAGACATGCTTTCTCAGTTTAAAGCTGATTTTCCCACTTCTCGAGACCTTGCAGCTTAATAATACATTCCATGCTTTTATATGTATCTGCTACACACAGGAATAACATGGACTATATTTAATTGTTTATCTTTGGTTCAGCCATTTAGGACAGACAGTCCTGAATATATTTAAGTCCCAGTAACTTTTGAAGACAAAACACTGAAAAGAAAAAAAACATAGTATCTCTACAGAAATATTTGATTAGCAGAAAGTTTGTAAAAAACAGATGAGACACTAAAAGAAATTAAGCACATAAAGTCTTCAACTATGGAACACCAGCCACTTCTCTTTAGAACAGTTTGCTTTGCTCTCCTGATTTGTGAATTGCTCTCAGGACCAGCTCCTTAACAAGGGCACAGCATTCAGATAGGCTCCCATAAAGCTGCTACACTACAGGAAAAAATAAGCCACGAACTAAGGAAGGCTTAAGCACACCTCACAATGAAAAGTTTGCTATTGATCCAGGTAAATAAGTATGAAAATCACATGTCAAACAAAATTTACATCAGTTCGTTCTGAATTCTGAGGCCTTCAGACACAAATGGGCCAAACACTCTACTTCATATGCAGAGAGCCCAGCCCATTGCTCAAACACACCTCCTCCAGACAAGCTAACAACTCCTCACAGGGTCAGACATGTATTCAAATAACTACCATGAGCCAGACTGATTCCTGTAGGGCAACACTACTATTCTTCACTGCATAATTCCACATTTTGGAAGAAAATTCTGGATTTTAATGTACCTAGTTGTCTTGACCCTGTAATATAAATTGAAATTGAAAACTAGATATTTAAAAATACCCAGCTCTACTTCTGGAATAAAAATGAGATCTTGAAATAAGCCAGGAATATACTTTAATAGTAAAATTCACCTAATAGAAGATATGCTTTTAGTTAATAAGAACTTACCAAATGAAATTCAGCCTTCTTTACTGATATCTTCTGGATCCAATTCTCAACATTAACTTATTAAATTGATAAAGCCAACTAATGGTTTTATCATCTAAAAGGTATGTAATAGCTCTGAAGTCTCTATAAAATAGTTTGCTGAAGAGCTGACACACTTTTCATTATCTGGGTTTCTAAATAAAAGTTAAAGCTATTTCTTAATTTGAGTGATGTCACATTACTTGAATTAAAAAAATAGCTTTAACTTACTTTATTTAAAGGTTTGCATTTTGTTTGATACTAATCTCACAAACATGCCCTACTAAATTCAAGGCTGCTGAAAAGGTCAAAGTGAAATAAAGGAAGTAAGTGATGTTTTTGCTGCAAATAACCTAAACCACAGGATTATCAGTTTCTAATTTAAATAATGTATTCTATACTCTTCCCCTTCTTTGAGACTTGTTAGAGATGCTAAAGAAACAAGCACATGCTACTGCTCTGCAGATTACATACCTCAGTCTCAGGGAACAGAGCTCACAAATGTCAGCAGGGCTGAGGTCAGACTGCCTTCAAGTTAGAAAATTCTGGTTTGAGTAAAGCATTACTCAAGAAAGGGAGTGTAAAAATGCCAAATGAAACTTCTTGCTTACTTGCTTAGCTGACAAAACGCACTCTTATATTCTACTTGACCACACGTAACATTTATTCTGGATCTTATGATCTGAAGATGCTGGAGGCGTAAGGGAAAAAAAAAAAAAGCAGCCCATAACTAATTTCAAGCCATATTCCCTTTCTTTGATGATGAAGGCAGTCTCAAAGAGGACTAGATTTTCCACTACATCACAGCTGGAAAATGTTGTAAACATGTCTATTGAAGATCCAATAGACAACATGGCTACTCATGACTGTGAGCATACAGACACAAAAAAATCCCCAAACCAATTGAAGAAGTCCATCACCTCCTGAATTCCATCAGCTCCAGAATTACCTCACCCTGTGTATTGATACTCCAAAGACAGCAGTACCAGAATTTGTGACAAGATACCTATTACTGGAGAATATCTCAATGCTTGTTCAAGAGACATTGCATACAAGACATTGTTTCCCTCTGAATACAATCCTCCTATATACTTAACTTTGTTATGTTTTACCATCAGGTTAGTCTGATCCATAAAACACAGCAAAGCACAAGAAATTTCTCAGTGAGGGAAGACAGATATGGTTTGAACGATCTTGTGAAAGGGGGGAGGAAATGGAAGAAATGCCAAGAAACATAGATATAAAGGGGGAGGGGGACGGGGAGAGAAAAAAGCATCAAAGCACAATCCAAATGCTTTGTCTTGTATCCAAGTCATATAAGAAGATTTAAACCAAGTTTAGCCAGGCCATAGCCAAAGGTGCTAGAAGGTAATCAGTACAATAAAATCTTATGGAAAGCATACTACCAACCTTTTAGATTAAGCAGGTAATTTAAGTGGATATATTCAATGGTAAGATCATGACAAATATAACTTGGTAACTTTTTTTCCTTTTTTATCTTTTTACTGTTCATGTATAAGAATTAATGAAAAAAAAAAGAAAAGGAAATTCTAGGTCAAAACCCCTATTAAGTGGTAAACTCAAAAATGAACATCTGCAACCTGAAAGAAAAAAAAAATAATAAAGATACGAATTATTTTGACACAGCTCTTGACACAGCTACTGCTTACATCCCATACTATGCTACTTGGTAATTTTGTTATTTGTATGAAAATAACATGTAGGAACACACTATCTGCTTTAAAGATTATTAGTCATTTTAGCATCCATCACTTGGGAGTGCTCATCTGGGAGTAGAGAAATAAGAAACTGATCAAAGCTGAGATTTCTCAACCTTGTGATTATTTCCTCAGCTATTTGAAGGAACAATTCTTTCTCTTTACTTAGCAGCAAGCATTTAAAGAAACTCAAAATAGGCAAATTAAGCCACAAAGTACACTGAAACCTAGGGTTAGTCAGATTAGTCTAGTTACTATTTAATGGAAATGAGCAGATTCATGTCGTCAGGAGATACTGTGACTTCGATTTCAAGCCTTAGTATATTGTGTTCTGTAAAGATCTGTGCCATAAGCTCTATTTGGATGATATTCCATGTGAAATTTGCTTACAGGTTAAATATATATGTAAATGTACTAGAACACTTCAGTTTATTCTTCCTGCTTCTAAGCATATTCCAAAGTTCACCAAGTTTTGTCTTTCAAATAAATAACTTGGACCTCCTTCCACTGCAAAACTCTTCCCCTTCTGGATTTTTTTCTCCCTACAAAGTCCTGTTTAGAGTGATGAAAACTGGTGGTTTGACAGACAGCAGATCATTCCAACATCTTAAGACTTCTGGGACAAAGCAGTGAGGAATATCCAAACATAGTCTCCTAATACTTGGAAGCAGCAGATTTTTTTTCTTCTTCTTTCAATTAGCTTCCAAATGTGGCAAAAATAAAAATATGGCCTGTTCATGTATACATGTAGCACATGCATCATGTGCTTGTTCATTGCAGTCGAAAATCTGAGGTCTGCAAATGTATGATGCTACATTTCTGCACTATTAATACAAAGCAACAATTTAAGTAGCTCAATGAGAAAGGGAATGCATTCACAGATCACATATGTCAGGGGTTGGAAGGGACCATGGAGATCTTCCAGTCCAACTCTCCTGCCAGAGCAGGACCATAAACTACAATCTAATCTAGCACAGGTCGGTCACAATGGAACGCATTCAGCCTCATTTTCAGTTATAATAGCTAAAATTTGTACTGTCTCAAAAAATTACTAAAATTCTCATTTACTGAAAGGCAGAAATATTAAACTTCCATATAAAGAAAGATTCCAATCAAAATCCATCAAGTGAAGGATTTATAAGAGAACACACACAACATCTGTGTCCTTTGCTCATTTTTTTCGGCATCATCCATGTGATCTTGTGTGCTTCCCACCACAGGAACAGGAGCAGTGTGCAGGTCTTGGCATGCTGCCTTTCCAGATACAGCACAGTTTGCAGCAATACCAGCCTGGGTTCTGCCAGTGAAGAACAGTTAACTCAAAAATCTCACAGTAATGACCACAAGCGATTAGGTGCAGAACAGCAATGCTTTCTAGAACAGACCTCTGGTCTGTGGCAACCGAAAGGCTAGCTCGCTGTCACAAGGGCTGCAAGCTCTGCTGTCAGGACTCTTTTTCATAGCAAATTTCCTATTCGGAGCTGACGAGATAAGCAGAGCTGGGAGCAGCAGTCAACCCAGAGACAGTGAGTCCAAGCGACAGCTTCTCGTCCTGCTTGGAGGAGTTTAACCAGGCAGGCTGTAAATCGAGTTAGTTTCACTAGTCAGGGACGTGAAACAACGTGCAAAGGAGCAAAACCGAAACAATACACGTGCAGAGAGAAACAGCAAGTGTGGTCAAGCACAACTGCGAACACGCACCTCTGGAGACCCACGGACCTCCGGCGTGGTGGAAAGTCTGACCAGCCAAGTTCCTAAAAGTTAAAAGCCTACACTGAATCCTGATCTCTCTCATTTAATTCGCAGAACGCAAACAAGATGCAAACTAATTTTACCGGCCGAATTTTTTGCCGGTAGTATTCCAAAACCGAAACTCACGCATCTCAGAAACGTTTTGTCTTTTTAACAGCAGCACCCGCGCAGAATTGAGCTGCGTGACCTCACTTGTTGCCTCCGCCTCAAAGGGTATGGGGTTTGTCTGTTTTGTGCGACCTTCAGCGCATCCCGGCAAAGGCGACGCTTCGCTCCGGGTAAACGGTACAAATATTTCTTAAAATAAGCAGAAAGCTGCTCGCTACCCGCGAAGAGCGAGAGAGGGAAGACGGGCGGGTACTCGTGCACAGCTTTCACACAAGTCCATCTTTGAGTGACGGCAACTCTCAACCTGAGTGCTTTTGGGCAGCTCCCAACACGAGGAGCCGCTCCGATACGGTGCCGGGGCTCGTCAGGGGTCTGTCCCGTGTCTTGGCCCCGCGGGGGGCTTCCCGAGTTCTGCCCCGGCCACCTCACTTATATACCCCATGCTGAAGAACGAGTAGCTAGCTCCTGGGCGGCGGCACGGGCCTCATTCAGCTTCTCAACGTCGCCCTCCCGTCCGCCACCTGCAGACACCGGGCAGCCCGGCACCCCCACAACCAAGCCCCCCGGCGGGGAAGCGGCCAAGGTACCGCCCCGCCACCAGGCCCCGGCTCTCCCTGCTGCTTGAGGCGCCGAGGGCGCGGGCCCGTCGGCCCGGCCCTCTCCCCTTAGCCGGCCCGCAGTGGACGGGTCTGCCCGGTGCAGCGAGAGCGGGACCCCACGGAGCCTCTGGCACTTACTGTGTGGGCGAGGACGGAGGCGGCGTCGCCTCCTCGGGACTGGCGGCGGGAGCAGCGCGGCCGAGGCGGAGCGAGAGTGGCTGAGGCAACCCCGGCTTCCCGCGCCGCGGGGCGGGGCGCGGCTCCGAGCGGGCGGGATAGGGGCGGTTCTTGCCCCTCCGCGGCCGGGTCCCGCCACGGGAGAGGAAGGCGAAGGAGGGCAGCGTGTTCTCCCGGCGATGCCCGCCTGCCCGGCCTTAGTCCGGTTCAAACGCAGCCGTCGCCACCTCTCTGGAGTAGGGCGCTCCTCTGATACAGCCTCGGGGAGCACCGGGCGGCGGGCAAAGCGCACAGCGAGAGGCAGCTTTTCTTTGCTCCTTTCCCTGCTTTGCCACCAAACGGAGACTTAGAGTTACTGCAAATATGCCCAAAATAAAACTGTTCTTTCGTGCTTTTAATTTTGGCCGCAACGTTGCTGCCCAGTGTGTAACTATAGTAGGGGCGCTTACCTCTGTATCTCTTCTGCAGGAGAGAAAAAAAAAAGAGATGGAGTTCCACAAGACCTTCCCAGGCTTCCGAGTTTAAATGTAACAGACGAGAGGTTAAAAAAGCGAGTTGTGGAAGAAGACACAAAGCACGGTCACATTACAGAATCACAGAATGTTATGGGTTGGAAGGGACCTAGAAGATCATCTACTCCAACCCCCCTTGCCAGAGCATCAGCCGCATTCCTATGAGAAATGACTTGCAAGTCATCACAACTGACAGTTACGCACTGAATTAAAATTACACCCCCTCCCCCCAAAACGAACAAACAAAACAAAGGCAACAAAACAACCCACACCAAACACACGAAGAAAACCCAAATAAATGAACCAAAACCAAAAACCAAACACAGAAGAAACTCCCAAACCACCAGAAACTTGGTAAATCAGTATCTTTATTTTCTAGAAAGTAGTTTGATCAGTGTGCTGAACCTGCCATTAGAGGTGGCTTTGCTATTTTTAGTAAAAATAAACATCTGAAAGAATAACCTTGGAGAACATACCATCTCCAAGCTTATTTCCTTTTACTCACTGTTGGGTTTTGTTGTTTTTTTTCATATATAGTGCAACTAATCTAACATGGGGTGCTCTAAAGAGGGAGTGGTACCTAATGTAGGGTATCTCAGCAGTTTGTTTCCTGTAACTGGTAGCAAGGTTCTCAAAACGCCATAGAACATGTGCAAGCTCAGCTTGTGCCACAGCACTGTGGTACAAAACCCGCATCTTTCTCCATAAACATCCTGCAACATCAGCTGTCAGCTGAGAATTTTCTGATTAAAAGTCACACAGCAAGCCAGTTTAAGTACCCAGATGGCCAGAGTTTTAACTTTCACAAGTTACTGAAGTAATACTAAAGAACTTAGATCATACATCTGTTTGAGGTAACTGAATCAATTAGCAACACAAGAATGACACACTCTTGATTATGTATTGCTACATAAACACAAATCACAGCTGCTAGTTACATTTAAAAGGGACACTACCAACTACAAGCCAAGTTTTTTTTGTCTGGACATGGAGTTATTGATGATTAGGCACTGGTAAATGCAAATTTTAAGTTTCATTTGTGCATTTGTGGTGCTGGGGGACATGGTTTAGGCAGTGCAGGGTGAACGGTTGGACTTGATGATCTTAAAGGTCTCTTCCAACCAAATGATTCTATGTGGCTACTTCAAGCACAGAACCCTGGGCAGTCACTATTATTACCCTGCTGCTTGAGTAATGTGGATAGTGACAGGGAGAAAGCAGTAACTACTGGAGGACAAAAGCCAGTCCAAGGTAAGCACAACTACTGGAAAAGTTGGGAGTTCTTCAGCAATTACTAGATTTGAAGTTGAAAGTGTCCCTTTAAAAGTTTCAGATACAACAGAAGTTAACTCATTTTGATTCCATCATTACATTTGGCTTATAACAACTGTTAAACATCTATGAACATACAAGCAAACAATTTGTAA
The DNA here is from genome assembly GCA_013401355.1 of Ceyx cyanopectus. Lineage (NCBI taxonomy): Eukaryota > Metazoa > Chordata > Aves > Coraciiformes > Alcedinidae > Ceyx > Ceyx cyanopectus. Next base: position 8,094 of record VYZU01027839.1, read on the forward strand.
ATGAAGTAGCAGCAACATGGAATTCTAGAAGGTTGAGTTTCTGCAGGATTTATTGGGAAGATTATGAAGGTGTGGCAAATACATGATGATTTTACATAATTTAGTTTTGAGAGTAGCTTATGGTAACTATAAACATTATTGAAAATGCCTGCTCACAGTCAGTCTTCTCTGGTATAAGCATAAGGTTGCCAAGATCATTCACTGTGCAGCTCTACTCAGAAATATGACAACATTGTAGGTCTTGGCAAATTACATCAAAAATCTGCTCGGTTTGCAGGTAAACCAGCTTTTTGTGATTGCCAGTACAATAAACTGAGCTTGAAATATTAAAGCTAACGAGATATAAATGCTTAAGGATGAAACGTCAAGAACATCATTATATAATGTTGCCATGATTTTGCACATTTTCCTTTCCTGAATGTAACTGTCAGTTCAGTGAGTGCATAAACCTCATGCATCTAATACAAGCATCTACAAAGTCAGGGTTTCTGTCCATTCTCAAGGAGTGTGCTTCTGTTCACTTTGATAACTTCATTGATACGAGTAAGTACTATTAGAAATTCATCCACTGAGCAGGTAAGACTTACGCACTGGGCAAGTCTGTGTTTGTAAGGTGGTGTCACTTTTAGTCAGTCATCACTTTTCTGGCCCATCACTGTACTTAAACTGTTTTGATAGCAATTTTGGTTTCAATCTCTGTTGTGGAAGAACAGGTACAATTGAATCACTGAACAGCTGTACCAGTTTCAAATGCTGTCACATGTTTCTTCATGGCAAAATATTCACATTCTTTTTATTGCACAATTTGAAAATTCAGGTTTTGTGCATAAAAACCTTCATAGTGTTTGCACTGCAACTTGCAAAACATACATTTAAAATGATCTTAAAACATTTTACAAAATCTTTTTAAACAGTTTTATATTCCTATGATAAAAGCATCCTGAGAATGTTACAAAGTTCATTTTACAAGCCCTTCATTTCTGCTATGCTTTATTTATCCCCATAGTTCCTAATTTGACAAGCTTATTTTACAGTTAATATCTTGGTACTATATTTCACAAAATAACTTTTAGCAAAAAGTACACCACTGGCATTCAAGTAATCCAGCCTCACATCTAATTTACAAATTAAACCTTTGTCAAGCTCTCAAGTCAGGAAAAATAAACTAAAATACTTACAGAAATAGTTTTTAGCTGACTAAAAAAATGTAAAGGCTTTGTGCAGTAATAACTTGGTCAAACATTGAAGTTATGCAGTTCAATATTTTGGCAAAAAGAAAATCCATCTATCCTTTTCAAACTTTTTTCTTTTGTTTTACACCAGATGTAAACATACAGTACAAAGACTGTCAGTATTAAAATACATTGCTACTGAACATTTTCCTTTCTTGGTTTTTTTTTTAAAGTATGAAGGAAAAGCAGACGAACAAAAACATAAGTGCTAAGAATGGAGTATCTTTGGGCTAAATAAAAGTCTTACTGGAAAATACGTAACAATAAATTAGGTTGGGATTTTGTGGGTTTGTTGTTTTTGTTTTGTTTTGTATTCCTATGTATGTAAATAAATGGTCTTTGAAGAAATTTTAGTGCCATATGCTAAAGCAGTATCTTCCTCTATCTTTTTTGATCAAGACTAATGCATCACACAATCTTGACTATATCAGTAGGAAGATATCCATCGATATTTACATATTTTTGTAAAGGGAGTGTTCAGGGTTAAAAATAGATATATTTTTAAAAGATACGCCTGCCATCCTGATGGCAGTCAATCAAGCTATAGAACACGAGACAAGTTACAGAACATCCTTCAGTTTCTTATACCCTAGATCAGAGGAAGGAGATCAGGCAAGTTAAGAGAGGTAAACAGCTTGGATTTCAGGAATGGTGACAGACAGTGGCTTGTTACATGAATGCTTGCATGGCCAGGAGCATCTACTCATATAGCTTTGTATGTCTTCTACACATAGGTATAAATTCTATTGTCAGATGATTAAAGTTGAGAAGAGAGACAGTTATGTTTGCCTCAGTGAAAGAGTAACAGTATCTAAGGTTTCCATTTGGACAGGCCTGCTTTTAGAAGGGAGTCAGGTGCTGAATATAAGCAGAGGCCATGTCCAAATGGTCCACTCCATGTAGGAGTGTAACTAAAAGGACTGAGTAAACCACTTCAGTGACAACTTAATAATATTCTAAGTCTATAAGTCAGAGTCACATATAGCTTTGATTTCAGACAATCATCACAATCTGAAGAACCTTGTTATCTTTAAGGCATCAGTGCATCAGGGACTAGAAGCTTCAGGTAATAAATACGGAGACAAAAAAATGGAAAGAAAAAAAATCAGCATCTTAGTGGCACAAGCTATCATTATCATTATGATCATTATGTTTCTGCTTTGTTGTCTAGTTCCAGGAAAAATATTTTCAGGTATGGCAGAAGGGTAATGTTATATACTTTTCTGAGAAAAATATTACATCATGAATTTCACATCATTTTTTAACACATCATTTAAAGGGCTGAACCTATCAGGCAAAATTCTCATCTTTACTGTTCCATCAGCACCACAGGAGAATATGTGATTTGCTGGTCCTGTCTCTATTTGCATGACTCCTGTCCCAATGTTTCTGAAGAGAGACTGTCGAGCATGCTCGTTGATGAAAGTGTGAAGAAGACTGAATGTAGATAGACTCCATACCTGAAAAAGACAAACCAAAATCCAGGCTGTAGCTTGCAGTTCTTCCAGAAGGCAGACTTATGTTTTCCCATACCACATACAGCAATTTCAGACACTGAGTGAAGATTATGAATCAAACACAAGCATCAAACCTACTATAGCTTAGATTATTATTTTGCCAGTAGGGTACCTGTATCATCTGGTAACATACACATCAGACAAACAACTCCAGGAAATAAAAAAACACAGTGAATTTAGNATAATGATGCAGTTACAGAATGTTAACATTAATTTTCTAGAAAAAGAAGTATGTATGGGGACTAAGGCAAGAATAACTAAAAGGAGGATTACAAGGTAGGACTAGCTTTTCACCATTAAATTAGTAAATGTGAAAGTCAGAGTTGAGAACAAATGCAGAACATATGGCATATCTGATGATTCCACACCTTTGCAAGATTCTTTTTGAATTTGCACACCACCTTCATCTCTCCTCCCTCTCCCTTTTAATACCTTTATGTTGCCTTCAGCAGATCCTGTGACAAAATACTCTTCTGTAGAATCCACAGCAATTGCTTTGACTGGAGAGTCATGACTCTGGAGTAACTGTTGCTGCTGTTTTTGGCGAAGATCAATTATACATGTAAAGCCTTTTCTGCCTCCAGATATTAACAGCTGATGTTTTGGGGCATATGCTAGCACAGTCGCTCCACTATCATGACAGATAAAAGCTGAAAGCCAAAGCAAAATAAATTAAATAAACACCCAATACTAACTTTCATTTCATAGAACTAACTTGAATTTTCTATCAACCTCTAATGGTTCAAGGAAGCAGTAACAGTGACTTTGATGTCATAATCCAGCTGACCACAACCACTCCATTTATTGCAGTACCATGTATAAGTGAGCCCAGGTTCACATCAGACAACCTGAATCTGCAGTATTCTCAAATAAAGCAATTACAATCCATATGGAAAAAAAAACCAAAACCAAAACCAATACATCCTGTTTTCTATCCCTGTATAATCACAAATTATTAAGCTTTGACCAGAAACAGATTATTTTTAAATTCACTAATGCTTGTTATTATAAGGCATATGTTTCCCATAAAAGATGTCCTCCTGTATTACTTGCCCAAATACCTTGGAAGTTTCCAGTGTTTATTTTACTTTTAATTTGCACTTTTCGCATTTGTTTGGACATGTCTGCTCTTCCAAATGAGTGGAGGAAGTGAATGGAAATTAAATTTACTTGAAGAAAGCTTTAGTTTGAGACTAGACACTATGAATCCTAACATGTGGCGTGCAGCACATGGTACTTGTAGCTCAAAGGGTCCTCTGAATTAAATTTAGAAAATCCATATGTCTCACACACTTAAGAATTCACTAT
>VYZU01027841.1:0-42980 GCA_013401355.1 Ceyx cyanopectus
TGGCTCATAAGTTCTTTTTTTCATTTTTCAAGTAAAAAACCCTACTGATCCTATTTGACCAACTCCATATCAGCAATGCAAAGAGGCACCAAGTGGCCAGATCTCCTCTTTTATGAGCTCTATTAGAAAGCATTCACATGTCTATAACTTGTGCCCTTCCTTCTTTTCATACACTTTGTGTCCTCACATCAGGCATTCTCTCTTGACACTTCAATTTCTCTTTAGCCAATACCTTTTCCTGCCTCACAAACCTCTCCATACGCTCTCTGAAGCTTCTCTGGGCACCAGCTTACTGTGAGTGCTTTGTAGGGGAGTCCAGAGCCATTGCCTCTCACAGAAGCTGCTTCTGAAATAGTCTGTAAGGGTGCAAGATTACAGGAGCAATGGACTTGGAAGAAAAACAAAGCTGCCTATAGCAAGACATATTTCAGTCCTTCATGAAAAACTGTGCTGGTCAGAGTCTCTGGTATGGCTTTCTTATTTAATCTAACATTTCAGTACCTTTACTGAATTTATTACCCTGTTATCAAGGAATGACAGGAAGGAGATTGGGACCTTGATAAAAGCATGAGGTAGAAAAGCAGAAATGAGACATAGTGTTGAGCAAAGTTTAAAAAAACTGTACAAGCAGGGCACTGAGCATTGCAAACATCAGATCTTCCAGTCCTTCCCACAATCCCAGTGATTTTGTGGTAGACAGGACTTGGTTGCACAACCTGGTTGGTTCAGGAGACTGAGACCATATAGCCTACAAATGGGTTGTTCAAAGGTTTCCTGTGTCTTAGAGGTTTCTCTAGCAAAATCCAAATGCAAGGCCATAGATGTCAATAATACCCCTGAAGGAACATTATGAGTGAGACCATTTTTCAGTTTCCTCACCCTTGGATTTTATTTGAGTTGCCTGATGGTAACGAGATACAGCTACTGTCAGTGTTTATTTCCAGGTACTTTTATTTGTGGCACTTCTTGGTAGCCCACAGTTAGGATGCTCCCATTAATCAACCCTCCTCCACACTGCCTCCCCCTTACACTTATTTGTCTGCTCTTGCATCACAGAAACACCTCCAGTAATTCTTCTTACACAGCCGTTACTGAGGCAAAGGACTTTCTAGTTATGCTCCAGCAGAAACTCAAGTGAGTAAATTACAAGAAAGATGCACTCTTTGCACAAGTGATTCTCAAACTAACCAGGTCAGGACAGCACCTAGAGGTGCTTGTGAGGGCCCATTAAGACCCTCACGCTCTTTCAAACAGGGGGTGTACTTCTAGGACACATCATCAGAAGTAAAAAGTGGCCTTACATGAACCAGCATGCAAAGCTTTCTGCCTCTTAGCCAGGGTAGGGATGTGGTGCTTCCAGGTCTTTCTGCAGTAGCCAGGATGGGCTGCTTAGCAGGAGAGCCAGTCAGTGCCTTCCCCACTCAGAGCAGTCTGTTTATGCATGAAAATTGTCCTGAAAAAGAGAACATAAAATTAGGCAAGAGTGTTTGGTTCTTATTTAATCAGGATAGTGATGCAGCCCACTGGTGTGTACAAAGTCTGTAGCCAATAGTAAACAGCACACTGGTGTGGTGAGGGGTGCAGACAAGCAAACTGAAGCAAGGTTCACTTTGCAAGGTACCTAGGGCTGTTGTGGCAAATGGCAAGGGACACCCTTGATGTGAAGTGGGCAGAAATGCACTGTAAAGTAGAACAATGATATGAAGGACTTCCCATTTGTTTTTCCAGTGTGGACTAAGTGATTCTTTGGCTTGCGGAGGAACACTAGGAAGATGATTTAAGAGCTTTTACCCCGTCAGTCTGTGAAAAGAATGAGTACCTGGTGTTGCAGAGTGAAAAGGTCTGGCAGGGAATGGCTTTCCGTAGAAAAAGGCACTTGAGTGGGTGGGTGTAAAGCAGAAAGTGAACAAATAAACCCTTGGCTAGTGCGGGACTCTTCAGTTTTATACCCAGTCTCATTATTTCCTTCTGATTAACACCACTAAGAGAAAGAAGAGAATCTGTACTGATATCAACAAGGCTGAAATTTCATCTCTGGTTAATAAGCCATTTGATCTTTGCTCTTGTGGTCTCAATGGAATCCAACCTGATTTTCTCTGGCTGAGGCATCCCCTTTGGGCTCACAATCTGATGCGCATCTGCAGCCATCACCAGTGGCACATATGGGAGTGATGGGGGGAAAGTCACATTAATCCTTAGGCTTCCCAGCCTATTGAAGACAACCCACCATCAACTGAGGCAGACTAATTCAAAACTCCAAATTTCTTTTCTGAGTCTGTAGGTTTTGTAGGTTTTGAGACTGCTGTGGCAGAACATCACACAGTCCCTGGTGTCCCATGAGGCAGCTGTGGTGTTATGTCTCCGTATGAGCTACTGGCTTTGTGCTAGTGACCCTGTTCACAGAGAAGACAATTGTCATGTTGCCACTAAATTGAAAAGGACTAGACCTAAGCCTAAAGTGAATGCTGTGTTCTTAAGGAAAAATCAAATTAAAAATAATTTTCATAGCAGATCTCCACTTTTATTGACTGGCTTTGTTAGGTCATCAGTACACAATCATAGGGTAACCTATATTTTGTCTCCTTGTTGATGTTAACACACAGGGACTTGTATTCTAACCACTGTTTTCACCACCACCAAATTCTAGAGGTCAGGGACCTCTTGAATTAAATTTAGGAACTATTGGTGTGGGCTGAAGAACCATTTTTTTTTAGGGTAGGAGCTGAGAGGCTCATTTCCTCTATGGATGAGCCACAGAAACAAAGGTATAACACACACTGCCCAGTGGGTTGTATTTTGGCACCTGTACTGTGCAGATGCAACCCAGAAGCTGGGGTGAAACAATCTTTAAATGGCATTGAACATATGCAGATTTAACCCAGCAGCCAAGGTGAAGCAATCTTAAATTGGCATCAAACACATCTGGAGGAACTCATCACACTGTGGGCATCATGCAAGTACTGTTCATGTCAATTAAACTCATTTAGTTAGGGTATCCATTTTTATGTTAGTTTCTACAAGTCCTATCTGAGCTGTACATATATCTGTCATGTAGAAAGCTCACCCTCTTGCTATTTACTATCCATATCAAAATATCTCTAATGTAGCTTCGAACAAGTTAATCTGGCTGAGGGCATTGTTTAAAGCAGTTCTGAACTAACTTGGACTGAAACCCACATAACTGTAGTGCTTTTAGTGCACCATAATCCTTCCCACAGTTCTTGTTTGCACCATTCAACCCAAAACATGGATAAAATCTCCCATGGGTTGAACTGGACTAAGGCAAACTGCAAAACCTCTGTACAAGGGACCACAGCCCACAGTGCCTCAGGCACGTGTGTCAGTGAAGAAAGACTAATGGTGGTGGGATTTTGCCATGGAGACTGACACCTTCAGGTCACTGGTCCAACAGAAGTTCATACTTTTGGGCAGGCTTACTCCAAGGCCAGGCATGCCGTAAGCATAGTGCTACCTAAGCCTTCATTTAGGCCCAAACAGTGTATTATTTCCATTTTGAACTTTTTCCAGATAATTTTTTCTGATGTCATAAAAATAGAAAAATAATTTTTTAAAGCCTGAATGACATTTTTTTGCACCAGGATTTAAATTGGAAAAGGCTATTTGGGGGGCAATTCACCTTCGCCATTCTCCTTTGCCCATGGGGAGCTAGGTGGCCTATGGCACTTCCAGCCTATAAAGCTTTTTTACTTTAACAAGGGTCTTAAAACTGACCAAGCAAAATCATAGACCAAATGAATTATAATGTTGCTTATGCCAGGAAAACTGTCCACTCTTGTGTTTACACTGGTGAGGTTTAATGGCAGAGGACTGCCTGTACACTTACTCATGCTGTCACATATACCCCCAGACTATCTGAAACAAGGGTAGCTTTCCTTACATAGAGCAGGTTCTTGCCACTTCTGCAGGGGAATACAAAACCTGTGGACATACTCATCGATCTTTTACAAACTTCAGATCCTCTAAAAGTTCTCCAATGCATATGAAGGTTAATTTATGACTAATTTAAGTCTCATGGCAATTGATTTGCTTTTCTTGCTTACCTTTCACAGACCTTCAGAAGTAGTCCTCAGATTCTCATGGGTTTGTAGACCACAGCTTGAAAACCACTAGCTCATAGTTTAAATAAGATACTTTGGGGCCTTCTGGGTCTCATTTTCTGTTGCCTTGCAGCTTGTGAGGTCTTATATACCTATTCAAAGTGAGAGTAAAATGCTACCAGATGAGGATGGTGGTGTTCAGTCCCAGTGTTGGCCCTTATTTGGACAGGTGTGAAGGATGCCAGCCTGGAGCAGCAGCAGGACCCAGCATTTTAACTGCTCTCCCCCACTGCAGACTGTCGAGCAGTTCTACTCCCAGCACACAGATGGGGAACAATCCTAGTTATGGAATCATCAGTCAACTGTTATCCCCAAAACCCAGGCACTGCCCCAGCAGAAGCGCACATTGATAACCATGGCAAGGATCAGACTGTTGGGCACCATGGATTCTCTTGGAGAAGAGCATTGGGCTGAACATCGGACTCTGATACTGTTCTGCTGTTTGCACTCCTATTGAATCTCAATGCACTTACGCTGCTTGGCATTTCATGTCTTGTCTCAAGACAACAATCTTCTCGCTTAAGCAAAAGTACACTGAGAAGTGCTGAATGTTTTCAGTGCCTTTTCTTTCCTTTGATCTCACCTAAAGCTCCATGCAGAGGGTAACACGACCTCAGTCACTATCTCCTTTCATACCAGATAATTAGCCCAGGTCTATGGGCTGGGTACAATGCTATCCTTCCCTGCACTAAGAGGGGAGATGTAGAAGGGGTTGGAGCAATTGTTTGCTGTGTTGATGACTGTGGTGTTGCCATGGAAAAGCTGGAGACTTCAGGGGAGTTTCTGTTTTGTTGGGCAGGGAGCCAACCTGCTTTGACTTACTATATCTGTGTGAGTGAGAGAGCCCTGCAAAACTTTATCCCTCTAGCAATTCCAAGGCAGGGAGAGGAAAAAAAACGGGACAGGACTGCTTTAACAAGGAGGAGTCCAGTACACATTGCTAAGGCTGATTGCATTAAATACAGGAGATATCAAACAAACCAACAAAAAAAAGCCCCCCAAAAATCCTTTGGTATTTTCCACTTTTTTTTCTTTTTTTTCTTTTTTTTTTTTCTTTTTTTTCTTTTTTTCTTTTTTTTNTTTTTTTTTTTCTTTTTTTTCTTTTTTTCTTTTTTTTTTTTTTTAAGAATGTACCCACTCTTTTATAAGGACCGAATTCAGAGCACTGCAAATAATGAGATCACAAGTAATCCTGGAAGCCAGCAGGGCCATTTACTTGGCTGTATCTGTGCAGAAAGGAACATTTACAGTTCTACTGAGTCCAAGTCCATTAGAGTCTTTGATCTGTTCCAGAAACAAAAAGTGGAAGCAGACTATACTGTTTTCATTATCTATCCTGAATGAAGTGCAAAAAGTAAATACATAGTGTAAATGGGGGAAAAAATGAATCAAGGCCCAGGTCCAGCCAAAAACTATCTGCATACTGAGCTTCTCATTCTCTGTGTAGTGCTGTTATTCCCTGGGGGTGGAATTAATATCAATGCATGCTTTCTACAAATCACTTTCTATGAGCAGATCTCAAAGCAATTTACTAAAGCAGCCAGACCCATTACTTCCACATTAAAGAAGTAACTGGGACCACATGGCTCATCCCAGAGAGTAGGCCCTGTCTGAATCCCTTGTTACCTTCTGAGGTACAGAAACTAGGTATAGATTGTCAGGGTTATTCAGACCTGTATAATACTGTATAGTATTTTTTTGTTGGAACTGTGACTTTTCCCTACAACTCTGGGTGATGTGCCATGTTCTCATGTTGTATTTAAGTAAGATAGAGGTATAAACCTCTTCCTGAAATGTATTTGAGCAGGTGGGAAATGACAAGGCTTTGGTTTGGGCTATTCTTGCTTTCAGGGCTTCTAGATGTTTAGGGTTTTTTTAAATCATTTTCTATAGGAAAGAAGTGTTGTAGGGGTAATTTTCTAATTTTCTTTTTAAAATCAGAATTTTCTACCTGATTGTTCAGAGTTAGAATAGATTAATCTAGGAATGATATTTTAACATATACTTCTCAGGCAAAGGTGTTATATGTTCATCATAAATTGTCAGCAAAGCTCTGATTTCTGTAAGAACATGAGAAAGCACAATTACTTTCTATAGGATTTGGTCAGAGAGGGAAATATTAGCTTTTCATCAGTCAGTGACAAACTTCTGGTGATTGTAGTGCTCCATTGATCATACTCAGGAGTTGAATCCTGAAAAACTTCTGACAATGTGCAACTCCTTCCATGAACTGCAGCCAGCAGCTTCACCTGTTTACTTCCAATGTTAAAAGACTGCCTGGGTACCATCACAGTCTGATGACAGGTTGGCTTGCAGTATTCTGTGCTTCAGCTGGCAGCTTTAGCTGAGAGGCTGGAGATAGACCTTGCCAACATGGGAGGTGATGGAAACTCCTATTGATTTATGTGATCTAAATAAAGTAAAGATTAGATGTCATTGTAGGATCCAGGCATGGTTTGTCAGTGAACCCACTGCCTCCTTGCTGTATCTCATTGCATTTTACAGGGTTAATCTTGTCATCTGGTTTTCCACTTACTTGATGACTGTGATGTCTCAAGAAATTTACCACTGCTGAAATAAGAAGTGGTCTAACATTGTGTTCCAAATACAGCAGGAAAAATCAACTAATGTAAATGTTTTGGCTTGATGGAGCTTTGACAGTTCACACCAGCAGAAGACTTGATTTATCCAGGGATTTGAAATGTTACTGCTTTAAAGCTAATCTACTCAGAAGAGTTACTTTTATCCTGACATTTTTTTTTATTTTTTTTTTACCCCTTCACTGTTAGGTATTTTGTGACATTGCTGGTTCAGTGCAGAAATTTATGTCCTCCCCACAGAGTTGTAGCAGCTACTCATTCAGGGACACTTCAGATTAATGAGATTTGAAACATCTCTAATCTTTCCTCACAGCATACTGTGTTTGAGATGCACTGTGTGAGAAAGACCAAAAGTGAAGGACACCAGATCTGTATTCACACAGGAAACTGAAACTGTGCTGTCATTCATTCCTGTAGTACAAATAACCCTTTTTGTAACCTCAGCTTCCTGATTCTTGTGTGGCTGGGGCCAGATTTGTCACTGGTGCAAACCGGTGCATTACTGCTGATGTCAGCTGAGATGCACTGTTTTACTCCAGGACATAATGAGTTCCAATTCTTTTCAATCACAAAAACAAGGGGATGACAGATGTAGATGAATCTAAAAGCAGCAAAGTCTCATGAAATAAAGGGATTGTTTTTAATTGCTGACAAGCACCAAGGCTGGGCTTCTTATTGACACTTCGACCCAGTTCTGCCACTGTCTTCCAAAGGAAAAGCTTCTGCTAAGTGCATAGTGAAAGTGTCCATGAAGTTGTTTATCTTTCAGGGAGTCATCCTTAAACTGAACCACATCTTGAAAATGTGTGTTCTTTTGTATGCACCTCCATCTGAGGAACTACTGATGTTTCCTTTTCTAAGTACCTTAACATTTCTCATCTTTTCTTCCACTAGCCAGAGAGGAGCTGACTGATATAAACTGCAGCAACAGTTTTCTGGGGTGATTCATGCTGTGGTGTTGGAGAAATTTGGGAAGTTGACTTCCAGAGCTCCTCTTTTATTTTGCTTCCCCAAGGGTAAACTGGTCATAATGTCTTTTGAGCCAGGCCCAGGTAAGGAATGTCCAACAGCAGTTCCAGGTATGTTAGCTTATACCATTTCCAGTCCCCCAGATATGAGTGTCAATGGTTCTTATGTTCTTCTGCAAGCACCAGGGAAGGCAAGCTGACAGTACTGGGGTGAGGTGGACAGAAAAGGGAAGCACACTCCTTCCTGTGCCCTCGGGGGATTTGTTCTGTTTGCATTGGATTTGTGTGAACTTCAGGGCAGCAGGCATCGAGGAAGCTGGGGTGAAGCTGTAAACTCCTTCAAACCTAACAGCATCCTCATCCTGACACCTCTTTTTTATTAGGTAGTGGTGTACAAAGCTTCCCCTGTGCACACTGAAGTCTTCTCTATCTGCCTTAGTAATATCACAGAAGTCTTTTACCAGCTAGCAGCATTTCAGGCTAACCAAGTGAGAAGTAAAGGTCATGGTTAGGCAAAAACTACTTAAAGGGGCTAACTAAGGGTGCTGGCAATAGTGCAGTCAGGCTATGGAGTTGACGGATGGGGAGACAGCTGTATTGCCCAGCCTCTTCCTTACAGAGCCTTGCTGCTCCAAATGGCCTCTACAAATTTCTGCAAGGGCTGTGAACTCCTAGTGTTTCTTTACCCCAGTCCCAGCCAGGCAAAAAGTGTGTGGAGGCAGAATAACTCATGCTACATGTCAACACACCTGCAGGAAAACACCTGCCTTCTCCTGGCCATCTCCTGAGCTGGGCAAGACAGATTTTCTGCCTCCCTGTAATCACCAAAATCCCTTTAATGGGGAGGAGATACTCAACATACACTTATGAAGTGGATATACTGGATATCTATGATATCCAGTAGTGGATAGTGGGTATTTATGATTCTATGATGCTGGAAGCTCCTGGGTGCCTGGGAACTTCTACTTTGTGCTGTTTAGTAGTGCTTTCTCTTACGTGTTGACACACATGTAAACTGAAGCTCTTTACATTCTTCACTCAGGTTATTGCAGACACTCTGCTGAATTCAGGGAGAGTTACACTAGGCCTGCAATTTTATGCTGTCTTAAAATAGGCCCTAAGCCCAAAAGCACAGTCTTAGGTTTGGCTGATCCAAAAATCATTTTAAGCTCTGCTGAAAGCTAAGTGTAGTTAGGATAGCTCACAGCCACCCTCATTTATCCCAAACAGGAGACTTTTTGTTAAGGGCTGGGTGGGAAGGGGCAAGGGATGCTGCAGGGGACTGCAGCCCCACGCCACATGGCGCAGTTGTACACAGCACGTACTGCTGCACACGAGTGGGAGGGGAGCGGGGAAGGAGATCAGACCACTACAGCACACTGGGATTCCCTGGCAAAATTGCAGAAGACTTAAAAGGAGCAACAGACTAGGTGGAGGAATTGTTAAAAATAATTGCATTATGCTGCTTTTATTATAACCTGTCCTTTGGTCATAACTCCACCCATGATTCAAGTGCCTTGCAGTAGTTTGGACATGTGGCAGCTAATAAATTCATTTATTGCGAGGGCTGTTTGTTTCAGCTTCAGAACTGAAAGTTCATCTGCAGGTGCAGCAGGGCTGAGCAGAGAAGCAAATGCAGATTTACAGCTGTTGTGGCTTTACTCCACTCTCTGCTACAACAAATCATTTTGCTCAGGAAAGAGGCTCTGCTGTTGGCCAACCAAGACATGGTCAGGAATTTGAAAAGCTGCTTTGTTAGTTTAAAAGAAAACATCACCGGAGATGTTAGGGTGAGCATTTTTTTAAAAAGATTGAGTGAAATCTGTCATAAATCAAAGACAGATTGACAAGGAACAGAATGTGCCTTGTTTTTCACTGTCATTTGCTGTCTTCTTCTTTTGCCATTGTGAGGGTGATTCAAGAGAAGGGTTTTAAAGCAGTCAGCTCTGAAGGCCAGTTATTACTTCCTCCTGTGATTTTGTTTGATTTTCTGAAAATGAGTCAGTCATTTTCTTGAAGTTTGGTGCAGGCTGAGCCTTCTCTCTGAGCTCCACTTTGCAAGACAAAAAAACATTGCTTCACAGGCAAAGCAAGTCTGCACAATAGAAGACTTCCTTACAACTAGGCTCTGCCAAGTCTGCTCTCAGTCCTGAGTGGAGTCATGTTACTCCTCAGCAAGGTCATACAGGCCTAAAATAATCACTGATGTTTATCTTTCCCAGAGGATATTAAGCACCCCCAAACACCAAGGCAAGAAAAACTATTAAGAAATAAAAAAGGGTTAAAAATAGTTTGTGCCTTATCTATCTGTCGGGGAAGAGCATAACAGCTTTGCCTTTTCCCATTAGTATTTTGTGATCTCACAGGTGAAGTGCTGAATTACTCTAGCAGTGGGGGAGAAACAGCTTTTCTGGTTTTCATTTGTCTATTTACTTAGAAGTAGGCTGAGTACACGTCTCATCACCATTGCTGCACCTTGGCTGCAGGATGGTTTTACACTACTTTTGTCATAGGCAGAACCTGAAGATGGCTTAGTTAGGGCTGTGCTGTGGCTACTTTACAGACTAGCTACTTTCCTAATGGCACATTAACTGGATGCTTCATGGACCTAGATCTTTGCAACACCCTGAAGAAAGAGCAAAGTGCTATTGGCCTGTTTCTACAGACAGAAAAGGAGGAGGCTTTGGAGGACCATGAACTGGCAGTGTCTCTGTTCTCTGCCTGGCGCTGGTGGTTGTCACACTACAGCTCCATCACCTTGCTGCTGCCTTGTGCACTCCCAAGCAGCCTGCAGCAGCTCTAGCTGAGCAGAAAGGCTGCAGCAGGAGCTGGTGATGAAGAAGGGAAGGATGAGCAGACCATGCCATGAGTAAGGTTTCTAGGGCAGAAGCAGGGAGTGCTGGATACACTGGATCTAAGCTCACATAATTGAGGCTCCCAACCCCATGGGACTTTATTCCATTCAAAGGTGCCAAGCACTTCTGTAAATGATTTTCAGCACAGGAAACCAAATACCCAAACACTCTCCAGTCCATATTCTCCCGCTTTTCATGCCTGCACCTTTGAACGCCCATTCACTTCAGCATTCCCATCATCACTGTATTTGGCACATCCTCTCATGCCTACAACCCCAAATTCACAAGCCTCTTCTTGGCTGGCTGAGGAGCGAGAGACATTTCCTTGCTGTGGCAATGGCATTCATGGGAAGATGTGTGCGCAGGGGGATGCGACAAGCTCCATGCAGGTTCTTTGTGTTTTGACAGACTATACTGGAGTATTTCGCTCCATGTCGAGCCAGACATGGTTGTGGCAGATGCTGTGCAAGCTTCCCACACAGCACTGGCAGTGCTTCTCCGATCTGACCCACGACCACCACCCCTCCCTGGCTCCCCTCTTCCCTTTTCCCTCCCAGCCCAGGCCAGCATCTATCTGGAGTGGAGAGAGCTCTCCCTGCCAGATTGCGTGGTGGTTTTCTGATGTGAACAGATGGGATTGGGGGGCAGGCTACATCTGTTCACTGAATTCCTCCATGTTCGCAATTGTTTGCAAATGGGTGAGAGCTTGGGGAGGCTGGGAAACTATGGTTTTGGACTCAAAATGTTTTTTCTTTTTCCTGTAACATGCCAAAAAAATGAACCTGCACTGCGCAATTAAAAGTTTGAGGCTGACGAGGAAAACACCTGCTGGTGCAGCTTTCCTCTTTTCCCTGCAGAAGCACAGATTCCATGCAGGACTAGTGCTTTCTTCAGTCCTGTTTAAATAGGCTGAAGTGATGAAATGTCCCTTGGAATGCTGTCCCACAACATCACAGCATCGGGGTGCCTTTTTTTTGAGGTTCAACATTGATTTAATTGCTGTTTCAATTTCTCTTTATGTAACTGTTTTTCAGAAGGACTCCTGTATCAGTTCTTCATGAGTAACAGACTTGGGCAGCTGTAAATAGCTAAAGTAGACTGAACACCTTGTGGAAAGTGGATCATAAATTCTTTGCCTTTCTGATTGTTTTTACACCTTTTAAGCATTAATAGGTTATCATCTGCATTCACTTCTCCCACTTATTTCTCCAGATTGTCCATACATCTTTTCAATTTTCCTCATAAATCATGCCATCTTGCATCCAGGGCACAGTCCTCTCACTTTATCCTGAGTTTGCCAGTGGATGAACAGTCCCTGTCCCTCTCAACCGTGTCTTCTGTCCAGCACAGCATCACCTTATAGGCTACCCAAAGCCCTTAAGGCTGAAGACACACGTGCTGAGCCCTAGCAAACCTGCTGCATACCAGTGCCAGGCAGGGTAGCACTGTCAGCTCACTGTCTGCCAAGGACAACCTTCTGGCAACTGGGAGATTCAACCACCTGAAGGCATTTTGTGTACCTGCACTCAGTTCTTTTCTGCCCATCTCTTCCCAGCATAGCAGAGAACTGGAAGCCAGTTGTTGTTGTGTCAGGCTAATGCACCCACAGGCTAATGACCTCTGGTCTGTGACACTGTGCTCTGGGACTAATTTATCAGGAGGACAGAGGTACCTACCTCCCAAAGGAGTGTGAGCTGAGATCTTGGAAACCTCTAAGGCTCTGGGTGTGCATGTTTATGGCACTCATCTGCTCATTTTCCATACTCTCACGTTCTCAGAATGTGCACTTGGACTCCACCTTGCTCAGTATGTATGTAAACCAAGCAATTCTTTTCCACAGGCAACAAGTAGCCATTTTTGTGCTTGATTTAAATTTCAGCTTCTTACACTTTCTAACTGCACATTTCATTTATTTGAAGTACTCCTTTGTTTTCATTGTTTTTTGCAGTTTCTCCGATTCTGTTAGCAGTTCTCTATTTCATTCCTGAACTATTTCTTCTTTCAGTTCATTAATAAGTACTAAAGAAACCCAAAACAAAACACCTTAATACATTGATTCATGCATTGCCTCACAGGGCAGAACTCATTACATTTACACAAGCATTAGCCTTTGGTTATGAACCTTCAGACAGTTTTCAAACCACATCACAGTGGCCCTAATCTGGCATACTGAATTATTTCTCCTTTAAGATATTATCCATTGGCAATAGTGTCTGTTTTAACAAAAAAAAGGAAAGGCTCATTTTAAATCTACGCTGCCTATTATTTGTGTTTCCTTTTCCCTCTAGGTGTTTAGCAACTTATTAGTTCTGGACAATGTTTTAATTATTTTACTGTGAAGAGTGTCTAGATACAAAAGATTACAATTACTACAATCACTCCAGGATCAAAAAGCAGTGCTATGCTTGCTTTTCTTTGGTCTTTCACTTCCTTCCCTTTTTAAACTGACAAAAAAAAAATAAAAAAATTCAAGCTGTTAAGTCAGTCCATGACCAAATTCCCTGAATGCTTTCTGAAGCTGCAGAGCAGGGCAGTCAACACCGTGGTTGAGCCCAGTGCAGGGGATTCAGAACAACTGCCTTTCATTCAAAGTCTGACTTAGCAATCTCTGTGAGTATTGTGTCATTTCCTTCTCTCTGGAAAACAGGAGTATCTGTGTTTTGATCTTTCTGGTGACATGAATTCCAGTTTTGGCCCATCAGGAAAATTTTTTACTCTTCATATCTGAGTTCACTGTTACGTTTGTTCCTAGGCCTGAGGGGGACTGAGGTGCTGATAGAGGCAGGGTTGTAGTCTCAAGTTAATTGTGTCCACTGAGTTTGAAGTGCATCTTTAAAAACTTTCTTCCTGGTAAATATTGACAACCTTACAACTGAGCTCAGTGATATTATATGTGACTATATTGGACAGGAGTCACTTTGGGAAGCAGAGTGAGAAATGTTCTCTTGTGGCCACTCAGTCCTTCCAGACATGACACAGGTTGCTTTTTACTGCAGAGAACTTCTTCAAACCTTAACAAAATAGCTAGGACAGCAAGAAGCAGAGGCTATGCTCAAAAATCTCCGTCTTTTCATTAGGAAAGAACTAAAGGCTGTAACTCACACAGCTATGGACAAATACACTGGCTTTAGTTAACTTTTTTTAAAAATTGGCTGGGGACAGTGGTTTTCATGTTGTCCAAAGAGTCTGAGAAGAGACACGTGACACTATAAATGAAATTTTAGGCATAGTGCTGTTTTCCTAAGCACTGAAACAGTTTATATATGAGCTACATGGAAAATGTACTTTGTTGGTGGTTACAGGCTTGATTTTCCCCATGGTTAAGGAGTGGGGTTTGAATGATGATGTGAGAAATGGTCATGTCTCCTTGTTCCTTAATGATGCAGGTGCCAGTCCTATCAAAAAACCTTTCAAGACATTTGGCTTAAAGAAAGAGAGATTATTTTACGTGTGTCTATTGAGTCCTCCAGTACTTCGTTCAAAAGGCATCTTCAACATCTACAGCAGAACTAATCTGCTTTGATCTTTATGGTCTGTGGAGAGAAATAAAACCAACTTGGGTAGGATTTGATCTATGAACATCCAAAATAAGTCAGAAACAATGTCTATGAATTGATGAAATATATCCTGCCCCTCAGCATTTGACAGAGGAGGAAAAAGACAAATAGGACTATTTAAGCTAGAGGTAAAACTTTTGAGATACTTCTACCACATAAGGCAACACATGAAGTTTACTCTCTGTATTGACAACAAGCTCACACATAAGGCATGAACCCAGCTAGAACATATTCTCCAAAGCCTGTGAGATCTCACCTGCCTGAGCTTGTCCAATGTCTCAACATGCTACCATGTGTGGACGGACAAGCTCTGTGCAAGCCAAAGGGACAGGAGATGGTCGTGGGGCACAGCACAGAGAACTCCAGCACTATACTGGAGACTGCATGGAGGCATGGCCTGGAGCTCCTGGCCTGAACTGCTGTTGACCATAATGAGAGGAGTCCACCAAGGAACTGACTTGCCTAGTGTAAGGATAAGTATCTGTATTTTCCTTTGGTCACATGGAATGTCTTGTACTCAGGATTTATCCCAGAGTCTTGGACTAGGGAGTCCTCACACAGCAGTGACACATCTAGGGTGTCACTGAATGCTTCACAGAAAGAGGTCTCCAACACAGCTCTTGCTGTAGATGACTGTGCTGGTCAGCAGTGATGGTTTAATAAAAAGATTTTGATCCCTATCAAATTTAATGCAGATGTTGAAGAAAAGGTGCTTTGTATACAAAATGAAAGTTTGTTTAGAGCCTTTTGAACATCTTGGTGTTTTTCCCTTCCTTGCCAGGCTTTTAATGGTAGGAGAAAAGTATCAAACTAGCAGTGTTGCTAGCTCTGTGATTTTGTCATGAGCCAGTGTTTGCTACTTTGCTTAAAACCTCAGCTCCTAGAAACAATGGATTATGTGAGAATCTCTCAGCTCTGATCTGAAAAACAAAGAAAATTCTGAGTGCTTTTGGTGTCAGAAAAATGGTTGAAACATGACCCCAATTACATCCTAAGAAATCCAAAACCATATTTGGAATAGATTACATTTTTATGTGCATGTTTTGAAGCCAATTGTGTGATTTTTCTTTTGGAGGGGGGCATCTGACTCATGATTTTTGAATGTTTGGGGAGTGGTGCTATTACATTGGGGATACTGCTGATGTTTCCAACTCTGTTGAATGATTTCTGACACAAAAAGCTTTAGCTCTTTAAAGCAAAGTTTTCAATTTGTAAAAAGTATGACAGATCTTCCTTTAAAAGTATATGCATCACACTTATATTTTGTTCCTGCTGAGCAGCAAAGTCTTTGAGCAGCAAATCTCATGCAGTCCCTAAAGATGAATGGTAATGAATGGTATACACAAAGAATACTCAAGTTGACCATAGCATAGGCTTGACCAAAAGGTTCAATCCCATGAATGTTCAGTCCCTTTAGGGATAGTGCTGAGCTCCAGGGACTTTGAAACTTCCTAAGGAGCTCCCGCTGTAGGTTTGAGAATTAGGGCTGTTTAAATGCTTCTTTTGGGTAGCAAAATTAATTATCCCAGTTAGGCAGGATAGCTGCCTGGGGAAATAGGTACAGTGTGAACTGCTGCTATAGGATGCAATGACTCACTGTATGTATATGGCTTTGCTCTAAGCATGTCTGTGAGCCAAACATTTCTTCTTGGACAGCTGCCCCTAAAAGTCTATGGCCAGCCCAAAAGAGACTCTGAACTTCAGTTTGGGGGGAATGTGGAGAGGGTTGAGCATGTTGTGATGCCTCAGGTACAGAAAGCAACACCAACCTTTGAGAGAAACAGTAGCTGTTCTTTGTTAGGGTGGCATGCTTCTGGGTTTAAACAAAGGCAGATGGTAACAGTAGAGGACATGGCTAATGAACCTGCTTCCTCTGGAAGCCCTCTGACACACAGTGTCAGCACCTGGTAGAAGATGCCATTCACCGTTATGCCAATGTTTGTCCAGAGCACATGGCAGGTCTGCCATTGCTTCCATGCATGCAAGCACTACTAAACAACTTCTTTATTGACCAGGGAAATATCCTCACTTGAGCAAAATCCCTTCAGAATTATCCATAAAATGGGGATAAGGAGCATTTTCTTGCTGAGAACTCCACAGACCTTTCAGATTTATTTGGTGAGCTGTGCATTTACAAAAACACATCCCAGGTGCTTGCCAGCAATAATGTGAAAAATCACATGTGGGCTTTAATCATTCCAAAGGCCTAATATTCTTTCCCCCGATGTAATTAAAAGACATTGGCTGAATCCAGGAGCCATACTGCAGCCTTGATTACTTAATTTGATGGGGTTATATATATATGGCCCTGTAATTCAGTGAGGCTAGCAAGACTGGTGCTTGATATAAAATTCATTATACTCTTGGAATGATTACATCTAGGAGGAGTTTGGATTATGTTTTCCACTCTCATCCCCTTCCTTAGGTACTACTTTTGTTATTCCTTTTTATAGTTGTTGTTTTGGATAAAATTTATCAGAAGTTAATAAGCAGGAGGCACAAATTAGGAGCAAGATTGCTTAATCCATGGTTGCAAGATTTGAGTTGTTTGCATTTTGCAGTGTTGCTAACAGTTAAGATGTTGGTTGCTTAGCACAGGGCAAAAGCAGATCTGCTGAGATCTGCTGGAAACAAGCACCCAAAGACACTGTGTGATGGATGAGGGTCCCATCATGGTGTAAGGCACCTGCACCAGAAGAGAGGTGCCAGAGAGGCACGATCAGGAAAGGCACTGTTGCCCTTAATCACTACATGAGGCTCATTTGTCCCAAGGTATGTGTTTCCCACTTAAGCACCTGATCCTGGGATGGACTTGGGTCCTGATGTCACCTTGCAGTGTCAGATTTACATTGATAGAGTTAGTGTGGGGAAAACAACCCCCTGAAAAAAATGTCTAGTTGTTCCGTGGGCTGTGAACAAGTGACTTCTGGCTGCTTTGAGTGGATTTACTGATGTCTACCAAGGAATCAGTCATCTTGCCTTAGTGGGATCATGGATACACCTCTGCTTTCTCTCTCTGCCTATTGTCAAAGCCATACAGTTACCTAAAATGTTTTCAGATTCATTTATATCTTAACATTTGATTAAAATTGGCCAGCAAATGTAAGAATTAAGGGTTAAGACTAGGCAGATGTAAGTATTCACATAGAAGTACACATGGGGGAGGACCACATGTGCTTCTTTTTCTTAGAAAACCAAGCCAAAAAAATCCAACTGTAGTAAAAGAGGAGGCCAAGGAAAACTGAAACACCCTATGTTAAGGATAGCTTTGTGGTGGGACTTTCTGGTTCCAAGGTGCATGAGGCCCTGATCCTGACTTCTTCCACATACTGTAATCTCACAGAGCACCAGTGGTGACTCAACTCCTTTACCATTCACTGTGGGTACTATCTGTGGTGAATCTTCCCAAACTCCAGGTTTTTAAAAATTACATATTTATTTCTTAGCACTTGGTTTTGAGGAGCACATTTTGGTATAGTGCACTTTTTGAAACATGCTCAAGACCTCTTAAGTACCACATTCCATCAGTGGAGACCACTAATAGTGCTTTTATTCATTTAATAACTTAAAGTCACATTTTTACCTGATATATCTTGAATAGTTTATTAGCAAGCATGCTGCTCTCATGTTGGCTTATTTTGCTAGTACAGCTTCTTTCCTTTCAATACCCAAGAAGGAAATGGTCTGTGTGTTTAAGAGTGCATTTTGTAGGTATGAATGCAATCAACAATCCCTTCTATAATTGCTGAATCTGAGCCAATATTTAAGAAGATGAGCCATTGATAAGGACTTAAAGCAGCAAAAGTTATGTTTTTCAGTTTGTAAGTGGGTGCCAGCACTAGCAAGTATACCATGTTATTTGTCTTTGCTGATTTCTGTCCTGAGAAGGAAAAAATAAAAGGATGGTGATCCTGCAGCACCCATCTAAAGCAAAATATGCCTATCCAAACCCCATCTCAAAATTAACTTAAATCAGCAGAGTCTTAAACATGTCTATAAGGAAGTTTTAAAGATTTTGCTGCATAGAAAATGATTGTTTTGTTTTTATTTTGATTTTTTTTTCTGAATTGGAGTGATGTCCTTTGTGTGAGTTCAGATTTAAAACTGTAAATCAGAAAACTTCTGTTGCTACTGTTTTTTGGAAAGATTCTATTTCTACTCTTTTTTTGCTAATTAACTGACAATTAGTGGCTGAGGGGTTTACTATTGATTAGTTTGCCTGCTTTTCCCCTCTGTTAAATAAACTAGCCTAAATTCAATCTTATGGATCACATCCCTTTGTTTGCCGTTGTTAATGGATCGTTTTCTGCTCAGAATGGAAATGATTAAATCATATAAAAAAAGGATCATGCTTGCTGCTTATTCTCTGGCATCATATATGGAAAAATATTGCAGTTGGTTGAATTGTCTAGTTGAAATTAGCCTTTAAAGGAAAACAAAACAGAAGGGAACTGTGCAAGAGGGTTCATTAGGGCTTTATCAGAACAAGGAGTGAGTGGTGAAGAGAGAGAAAAGATGACAGAGTTCATGTTCCTACAGATTAATTTATCAGTCTTTATGGGTACATGAAAAGAAAATTATGGCCACCTATAAAGGTCTAATTAGAGCACCTAGTGTAAATTCTCTGCAGCTAATCTGGTACAGTTCATAAAAAGCGAACAATAAAAACATAATGATGTGTTGCATTAAATGGGCAATCTTCAGCAAATGGGGCTAAATTAAAAAAGGTCTATTGGAAATGTGGACTCTTTATAGGCCTTAAATTGAGGACAACTCATTAAATACACAGCATGTTTTGCTGTTTAGACCAATAGTGACTAATATACAGTAGATGTGCATTCCAGGGAATAGTTCTGATCTTGGGAGCAAGTAAGAACTTCTGGTAAAACCAATGCAAGTCACACCATAATCACTTGGGGAATAGTTTCATTTTTTAATGCTTCTTCATAATTCTGAACTTCATTATGCAGCCCCAGTCCTGCTGGTGAGTTTTTCTTGATGTGAGATAACCAAACTGGGACTACTTCTGTGACCCAGCCTTCATATTCAGGACTGGAAAGTGGGCATTTGAGAACTTGGCAAAAACAGGAGTTAAAAATCTTATATAAAACCTCATTTCTATCTGAAAGGAANTGCTCTCATGTTGGCTTATTTTGCTAGTACAGCTTCTTTCCTTTCAATACCCAAGAAGGAAATGGTCTGTGTGTTTAAGAGTGCATTTTGTAGGTATGAATGCAATCAACAATCCCTTCTATAATTGCTGAATCTGAGCCAATATTTAAGAAGATGAGCCATTGATAAGGACTTAAAGCAGCAAAAGTTATGTTTTTCAGTTTGTAAGTGGGTGCCAGCACTAGCAAGTATACCATGTTATTTGTCTTTGCTGATTTCTGTCCTGAGAAGGAAAAAATAAAAGGATGGTGATCCTGCAGCACCCATCTAAAGCAAAATATGCCTATCCAAACCCCATCTCAAAATTAACTTAAATCAGCAGAGTCTTAAACATGTCTATAAGGAAGTTTTAAAGATTTTGCTGCATAGAAAATGATTGTTTTGTTTTTATTTTGATTTTTTTTTCTGAATTGGAGTGATGTCCTTTGTGTGAGTTCAGATTTAAAACTGTAAATCAGAAAACTTCTGTTGCTACTGTTTTTTGGAAAGATTCTATTTCTACTCTTTTTTTGCTAATTAACTGACAATTAGTGGCTGAGGGGTTTACTATTGATTAGTTTGCCTGCTTTTCCCCTCTGTTAAATAAACTAGCCTAAATTCAATCTTATGGATCACATCCCTTTGTTTGCCGTTGTTAATGGATCGTTTTCTGCTCAGAATGGAAATGATTAAATCATATAAAAAAAGGATCATGCTTGCTGCTTATTCTCTGGCATCATATATGGAAAAATATTGCAGTTGGTTGAATTGTCTAGTTGAAATTAGCCTTTAAAGGAAAACAAAACAGAAGGGAACTGTGCAAGAGGGTTCATTAGGGCTTTATCAGAACAAGGAGTGAGTGGTGAAGAGAGAGAAAAGATGACAGAGTTCATGTTCCTACAGATTAATTTATCAGTCTTTATGGGTACATGAAAAGAAAATTATGGCCACCTATAAAGGTCTAATTAGAGCACCTAGTGTAAATTCTCTGCAGCTAATCTGGTACAGTTCATAAAAAGCGAACAATAAAAACATAATGATGTGTTGCATTAAATGGGCAATCTTCAGCAAATGGGGCTAAATTAAAAAAGGTCTATTGGAAATGTGGACTCTTTATAGGCCTTAAATTGAGGACAACTCATTAAATACACAGCATGTTTTGCTGTTTAGACCAATAGTGACTAATATACAGTAGATGTGCATTCCAGGGAATAGTTCTGATCTTGGGAGCAAGTAAGAACTTCTGGTAAAACCAATGCAAGTCACACCATAATCACTTGGGGAATAGTTTCATTTTTTAATGCTTCTTCATAATTCTGAACTTCATTATGCAGCCCCAGTCCTGCTGGTGAGTTTTTCTTGATGTGAGATAACCAAACTGGGACTACTTCTGTGACCCAGCCTTCATATTCAGGACTGGAAAGTGGGCATTTGAGAACTTGGCAAAAACAGGAGTTAAAAATCTTATATAAAACCTCATTTCTATCTGAAAGGAATAATTAATTCATAATTTCTGTCATTTGAAAGTGCAGGGAGTGCATGCTGAAAACTCATCTCTAGAAAGCCTCCAAATGTAAAAGCAGTGTGAATAGAAAGGCAAACTCATTTATTCAGTGATGTGAAAAGATAATCTTCCTCACTCATTGCTTTGACCGTACCATCATCTGACTCAGGATTATTCTCACTAGCACCAGACATAAGCTACTTCTCTGTTTCAGGAACTATCTGATCAGGCCCCACCTGCTCTCATTCTAATTGAATTTTTAGTGGCCCCCTTGGCTACTAATTGAATTTTTGACAAAGCCTCTTTGTGGTTTCTCAGCAGGATTTTTCAAATGCACTAAACATCAAGTACATTTTCTCCCTTTACCTTCAAACCCTCTGTAAAACTGTCATGGGCAGATGCTTAGACAGACCCAAACAACCACAAAGAAGCCAGGACTTTGCTGGCCATGGTGGTCTCTTGCTTGTCCAACCTCTGCCATCCTTGGCAGCCAGTCACTTTCAACAGGCTCATGCAGACTCTTAAGTCAGTGAGACAGGAACAGTTTCTGGAAAGTTGCTCCTCTTGTTTGGCTTTCTTATAGATAACATTGCATAAAAACAATAAAACTGCATAAGGAAAGGCAGGAACTCGGGATGCTTTCAGGGTGTGTAAGAGCCACAAGTTCTGGGGCATTAGCAAAACGCTCTGCAGAAAGCGGAGCCCTTCCTAGAAATGCATTTCAGCTGCCTTTGAAAGAAAGCAGCTCTGTTCCCACAGACATGAAAAACTTCAGAGGCCAGGCAGATCATCTTGGTGGGAGTTTCCTCCCTGAATCTTGCGGTGCATATACAAATACAGCAATTAGTTTGTTACATTATATAAAAGTATAGGTGAGTACATTCAAGGGGAAAAGAAAAAAAGAAAAAAAAAAAGTAGCAGAGTTCTGTGCACAAATTAACCAGATGTTATCTTTTTCTGTGTAAAAGAAACAGACTTTGCAATTATGTTTACATCCACATCTTAGTAGGGCCTTTTAGCAGAGGTCTCTGCTTCCCTAGTGTTACTGCCAACTTAGAGAATTTTTAGGTTGCAGACGATTGGTCTTAATTGGTTGTAAAATAAACTATTTCAAAGACCTGGCACTCCTTACATCTGCTGCTCTTGGCCTAATGTGTTTGTGATGTATTTGCTGGTAGAGAAAAGTGTTGCTGGATGTGTGTGCATTGGAAAGCTGTAAATTGTTTTTCCTTTCCTTTGTCTCTGTTTATCTTGGTTTGCAAATATTAAGCAGGCGTAGTTCTCAATATGGACAAATGCTGCAAAATGCCACTCAGCTGAGGAGATCGTAGCTGCTTTAAATTATTAAAAGCATATGCAGCGGAATAAACTGCACAGCTAATTTCAGAATGAAGGTTTGCACTCATGATGACTCATTGGTCATCTTCAGGCTGTCTGCAACAGGCATTATCTTAGTTATGCTTCACACCTTCGCTAGCTACGGTTGGCTTACTCCAACTCTCTGTACAGTCTGAAGAGAAAAAGAAAAGGATAGCAGGAGATTAGCCATAGTTTGTATGTTATTTAAATTTCCAAAGTACTTCAGGACAGCTTTAAGTTTTCTCCATTCAAATCTTTGGGCCATCCAAAAGCCATCCAACCAAATCCTTACCACTCTTCCAGTAGGTTTCTTAGGTCAGATATGATGCCAGAAGGTACCATGTGAAGAGATGAGGTATTATTGTTTATGCCACAATCCAGGCAATGTGAATAGTAAACAACATGAACCCCTTTTCTTGATCTTAAGTACCAAAGGGGCAGGGTATTTCATTAAATACCTAGAGTAGGTGGTCTGACTACAGCACAAAATATTTATAAAAACATAGTAGCTTTTGTAATGGGAACACTATGTACACACACCAGAAGCTGTTTGCCTTTCTCAGAGGAACCACTGGAAGCAGTTGGATGCACTATCCCACTTCAGAACTGAACAGGATTTGGGTAGCACAGTCCTTATCAGAGACCAGTGTTCCCAAATCCATCCTGCCTTCAGACAGTGCTGCCTCACAGACCTATGGTATTCTCTTTTGCTGTCACTTATTGTTCTGCAACATCTCCACTGAAGACCTTTCTTTCACAGACCGGAGTTATTCCAGTGAACTGGGTTTTATTGTCTCACTTGCAGATTTTGTGGACAATTATTCACAGGGAAAATATTTATCTTGTTTTTTCCCAATCTGATTTCTACACCTGCCAAATCGCCTCACCCTTTCCAGCTCCTTCTAATGCCCATGAAGATCCCATTGTATAATTTCGGTTCATTTCATCAGATGAAGTATGTATTGGATTGGGCAGGTCTGGCTTTACTGCCAACTTGGGCAGGTCTGGCTTTACTGCCAACTATGACAGCTCCTTCGAATGTCTGCTAGTATCCCTGGGACAATGTAATGTTCTAAGCTGAACCAGAATGGCTTCAGACTTTTGGCATGACTCCATCATAGTGTAATTATTAGTAAAAAGATTTACTTCATAATGACCAACATTTGTTTTGTTCAGTGAATTCATACATTTATGACAGCAAGTTCTAACAATACTATTTCTCTGGTAAACCAGCAGCCCCTGAAATAGAGAAAGTTGAAATCTCAAGTTTGTTCAAAAATACTTGACCCTATCAGGGCTGTAGGGAAAAAATTGCTGTCAACATTTAGTCAGTGTGTATTATAGCTTCAGAAACCTGGTAGTGAAAAAAAAGGTTGGTTTCTTTGAATTATTTTCTTTCTTAAATCTCCTGGATTTTTTTTAATTTTTTTTTTCTAGGCAATCTCATTATTTTGTCATCCAACACTTGCATTTTAAACCCTGAGGGTTTACAATAATATATGTAACAAATTTTATGGCTTATTTTAAAATGGGTTTTATAAACTATGGATCTTAGGCCAACAGACAGATTTTAGAATGTATGGTTAATTCTTGATAAAAACTTGCTGTCAGTGAAGGAGATTTATGGTTTCAGCAAGATATGAACTGATAGGAGGTTAAATCCAGCCCATGCAATAATAGAATTTATGTGCAGTTTCCTCCTCTTTAATCAGTGATTAGAGCAGGAATGTGATGTATTTGAACCAGTTGGTGCAAATGGTGCCTGTGGGAGTTACTTGTTTGACATGACTGGGACTAGATATGACCACCTAAAAATTTCAGCTGTTTCCCCCAGGAATTGAATAAGGCTCTATGACTTAATCTGTCTGCTCTATTGGGGTGCTACTGTGTCCCACATGCCTAAGGATACTGAGCTTCTTTGGTATCCACTGAATTTGATCTGAGTTGCCCAGAACCTCTGAGAGGCCACATGAAAGCACCCCAAACTAGAGGATGCTTTGACTAGTCTAGGGGCACAAAACAGTTTGGGACATTGTGGCACTCCACATGTTATGAGCTGTTCAGGAACAGCTGGTAGGCTTTGAAGGAAAGAAACTGAGTCATTGAGAGTAGAAAAACCAAGAGGGATCCAGAGGGAAGGGTCTAGTTTCCAAGCCTTTGTCCTGGGACAGTGGTACAAAAAGGCTGGGGCTGATCTGTATGAGAGACTGAATGACATAAACTAAACATGATCCATCATTATAACACACAGGGTGAATTCACAAGAGAAGCTCATGAAGCAAAAACTGTGAATGGACAGAAGTGAAGCCTTGTTTACAGAAAAGAGAATTGATGAGTATGTTGAAAACACAAGAAGGTGAGATTACAATCAGGCCTAGCAGCCTATTCCCTATTCCAGATGTTTCTTGTGGTTTGAGCAAGGCAAGGCAGCCAGGGAGAGAGAAAAAGCAAGCTACAAAAAGGACATCTTTGGAGGGATGTGTGTGAGGGAAAGGCAGTAGTGACCCTCTTCTCAGCTGATTTCCAAAACATGTTGGAGGGAAGGCAGGGATAGCCATCTTTACTCCATATTTTTGGTTACAATTTGGTGTACACCTGTACATCAACTGTACAACTCGGAAACTTTCCAGGTAGCGATCTGCAAGACAGACCATCCTTTTACTGCCTTTAGTATTTTTCTTTCTCTTACACTTACTTCCTAGTTCTCTGTATCAGGCTATTGGTTCTGCATGAGAGAAGGCCTCTGACTGCACTATTCCTCACTGGGCAGAGCTGCTGGTCGGCTGTTCCTGTTGCCTCAGGTGAACAGGAAGGCAGGAGTGGATGGAATAAAGGATTTTAGTGGCAAGAATGAGAACAAGTGGCAGTGAGGGAAAGAAAAAAGCCTGCATCTGGAAGATGAGAAAGGACCAAGAAAACCTATCCACATGAATAGACTATTTTCTCTTCAGCATGGTATACATTTGCTCAAAGTACAGTGGAGACGAAATCTCTGAGCAGCATTATAAACACATCTCCCAGCCCTGGTTATACACACACAAATAAATGGCTCAGGTTTCACTCCTGCAGATTATTATTGTATCAATGCAACCTTGAACTATATATTTATAGCCTTGTAAGCTGCCGAACTGCAGACCTGCTTCTTGTTTTTTCCTGGTGCCAGGCAGCATGTCTTGGAGAGGTGATTGCAGCTGAGGACATCAGCAGAGGAGCTTGGAGTCTGGTCACTCACTCTCTGTGTGGCCGTGAGCAACACCTTGCCTCTCCATGCCTCAGTTTCCCTAGTGATAATAGCAGGAAGGGCTGTTATTCCCAGGGCAATCATAAGCACTTTATTAGAGCTTCTTGTACCCTTAATTGTTGAACAGCTGCTGGTGGTGGTTAAAATAGTGATTATATGTAGCAGTAACAGCTTTTTGTGAGACCCCTTCTTAGCGTCTGGTGACTATAAGATAAAGCAGCAGGGGACTTTGGTGTAGATGCTCTATATTTGACTGTGCCTTCATGGAGCCACCATGGCCATGTGTTCACTGGAACTTCTAGAGAGAAGACATGTAGGCTTAAAAGGCTCCCCTGGCTACAGAATTATGTATAAGATGCCATGCCTGCATAGTTCAGGAAAACTAATTTTATTTCAGAGACAGGCACTAGAGAAAAAGGATTATGTCAATCTTTTATTTTCCAACCATAGGTTACAGTTAGGACAAGGCAAGAGGTGCAAAAGATGGGAGAAAAGGTCTCTGAGTACATGCTGAAGCTGTGGGTGCTCATAAACAGAGGCACAGGTCTGAGGAGGTAGTGGTAGACACCAGAGCTCATCCTGGGGTGATAAACTTTGGTGATGAGTCCAGCTGCAGAGCTCACTGCTTCTTATTTGACTGACAGAGTCTTCCCACATTTCCTGTGACATGACCTATTGCCATCATGCTCAGCCCTCTGGACAGTCTTTATTTATTTATTTATTTATTTATTTATTTTTGCCAAGGTTCATTTGAAGTCTGAGGCCTGAAAAGTCATCATATCACATAGCTGTAACTTCCAACTCCCAGACTGTCCTTCCTATTGCCAACTCTTCACTCTCTCTTCTAGGTCTCCTCGCTCCAAATATGAAGCCTGCTCTTCCTGTTTCCTATAATAATTTTTATCAAGCGTGTGATATGCAGTAGCGTCCTCTTCAAAACTGCTATCTTTCATGGCTAAAAAAAAGGGTTCACATGATTAAATTTTTATGCAGGGGTTTAAATTTTTTTTTTTAGATTTTTTTTTTTTTACAAATAGCTAGCTGTCTTTTAATTTCCATTCCCCTCAAAGCTTCTTTCACATCCCTAATGTTAAGGGCTACTCAGAAATCAAGAGGACTTTCCTTTTTCAGCACATTCCTATCCTCCACTGTGTAAGTCCATGAGCCAAAAGATTATGTGATCCTTGCAGCCAAGTTTTTGTGTTGAAAGTGCACATTGTGCTAAGGCTCTTTCTCCCTGGAGTCCATTTTGTGCACTCCAAGGAATGATGAAATCAGAGATCATAATTCAGCAGCTAATTAGAATTAAGATAACACCTTCTCCTTGGTGGTTTGCCAGCTCGCGTGACTTCAGCAGCAGTCTCGCTTTGGAGGATGGTCTCACTTCAATCTCCAGGTCCCTAAGTCCCATGATTACTTCAAAGGTGGTGGTGTTCCACCATGGCCCATTGCACCCTGCAACTGGAGTCCTGTGGTCTTCTTCCCTCTCTGAGATCCCTGAATCAGGCTCAGATAACCCTTGGTCCATGGCATGCTCAAGGATCCCAAACAAAAAGTTGTGAATTTGCATTGTCATGAGAGGGAGTACTTTAGGAGATGCACAGACTGCACAGCCCATCCCCAGTCACCGGAGCTACTTTGGGTCACATCCTATATCTGACATCTAGATTTGCACCAAGAGGAATAAAAAGAATCAGTTGTCCCTTTCAGGAGCAAAGAAGAGCTTGGAAGGATGAACACAGTTATTTCAAACCTAGGAGTCCAATAAAATATTTCCCTCCTGAATTACTATTTGTTTAAAAAAATAATATTAAGTAGTTCTTTTGAACCAATTCCTGCTTGTAATTTTTTGAGGTGGGACAAGAGAGACGAAAGGCTGAGTCACACTTTCTGGGCACTCAGCTCTTCCATAATGCTTCATCACCAAGGATCTTAAAGTGGTTTTGTCATATGAATGAGTTAAATTTCACCACTTCCTACTCAGGCCAGGAAAACCTTTGCTGAGTTCATTCACAGATAAAATGGAGAAAATCTTTAGGTCAGAGTTTTCCAACCTGGATACTTCGTGTTAGATACCAAAGCTTGAAATAGCATAATACTGTATGTAGTAGGTTTAAAGTGCATTTATGCATCCTTATACTGTCATAGTAACAAAGAATTACCTGGATTAAATCTGGAATTAATCAGACTGCTGAATTCAGTAGCCTACTTCTGATTGTGTAACATCAACACCTTCTCTATCACCACCTGAATTATCTATGAAAGGCTTAAGAGGAGGCAGCTTTGCCATTTTCTGGGGAAGGGAGAATCTCTCACCAAACAAAGTTGTAGCATCCTCTCTTTCCTCTCTTCTTCCCTCCCTCTGATTTTCTGGGTCCAGGATCATGGCAAAAGCACTAGAGATGCTGGAACCTTCGGCACTTTCACCTCCAAAGACCTCTCCCATCAGGTTTTCAATTCAAATTTTCAAAGCTCTTACATTGAAGAGCTGACCTTGTCCATGGACACATAGACATATAAGAGTTGCCATGAATCTGCAAAACAAAATGATGGCTTGGACACGGTTGAGCCATTAGGAATCCAAGTGAAACCAGATTAAGTTAAGTGAGTTACCTAAGCACCATGCTGAGGACAAGAGCTGTTAGTGGAGACTCCAAGGAACCTGGAATGCTCCTTAAGCTGCTTGTGTGTCAAGTCTGAGATGTGCTTATCTGCTGATCTTCACTGATCTGTCAGGCATACTCACCTTGGCTGGAGCATTCCAGAGAGCTGCACCCATTAATCTATCTTCAGCTTCCCTTCCCAAACCGACTTGTCCAGGGAGAAGCTAAGGTACCACCTCAAAGACCATTGAGTTCTGTTCTCAGTAGCTTCAGAAAAGTCACTCTGGACATACAGGACCAAAACCAAACCGTTGTCTGGGTACAAAACCTCCCCTGATGGCTTTGTTCTTTCCTTTCANAGGCCTGAAAAGTCATCATATCACATAGCTGTAACTTCCAACTCCCAGACTGTCCTTCCTATTGCCAACTCTTCACTCTCTCTTCTAGGTCTCCTCGCTCCAAATATGAAGCCTGCTCTTCCTGTTTCCTATAATAATTTTTATCAAGCGTGTGATATGCAGTAGCGTCCTCTTCATAACTGCTATCTCTCATGGCTACATAAAAGTGTTCACATGATTAGATTATTATGCATGGCTATAGATTTTTTTTTTTAGATTTTTTTNTGAAAGTGCACATTGTGCTAAGGCTCTTTCTCCCTGGAGTCCATTTTGTGCACTCCAAGGAATGATGAAATCAGAGATCATAATTCAGCAGCTAATTAGAATTAAGATAACACCTTCTCCTTGGTGGTTTGCCAGCTCGCGTGACTTCAGCAGCAGTCTCGCTTTGGAGGATGGTCTCACTTCAATCTCCAGGTCCCTAAGTCCCATGATTACTTCAAAGGTGGTGGTGTTCCACCATGGCCCATTGCACCCTGCAACTGGAGTCCTGTGGTCTTCTTCCCTCTCTGAGATCCCTGAATCAGGCTCAGATAACCCTTGGTCCATGGCATGCTCAAGGATCCCAAACAAAAAGTTGTGAATTTGCATTGTCATGAGAGGGAGTACTTTAGGAGATGCACAGACTGCACAGCCCATCCCCAGTCACCGGAGCTACTTTGGGTCACATCCTATATCTGACATCTAGATTTGCACCAAGAGGAATAAAAAGAATCAGTTGTCCCTTTCAGGAGCAAAGAAGAGCTTGGAAGGATGAACACAGTTATTTCAAACCTAGGAGTCCAATAAAATATTTCCCTCCTGAATTACTATTTGTTTAAAAAAATAATATTAAGTAGTTCTTTTGAACCAATTCCTGCTTGTAATTTTTTGAGGTGGGACAAGAGAGACGAAAGGCTGAGTCACACTTTCTGGGCACTCAGCTCTTCCATAATGCTTCATCACCAAGGATCTTAAAGTGGTTTTGTCATATGAATGAGTTAAATTTCACCACTTCCTACTCAGGCCAGGAAAACCTTTGCTGAGTTCATTCACAGATAAAATGGAGAAAATCTTTAGGTCAGAGTTTTCCAACCTGGATACTTCGTGTTAGATACCAAAGCTTGAAATAGCATAATACTGTATGTAGTAGGTTTAAAGTGCATTTATGCATCCTTATACTGTCATAGTAACAAAGAATTACCTGGATTAAATCTGGAATTAATCAGACTGCTGAATTCAGTAGCCTACTTCTGATTGTGTAACATCAACACCTTCTCTATCACCACCTGAATTATCTATGAAAGGCTTAAGAGGAGGCAGCTTTGCCATTTTCTGGGGAAGGGAGAATCTCTCACCAAACAAAGTTGTAGCATCCTCTCTTTCCTCTCTTCTTCCCTCCCTCTGATTTTCTGGGTCCAGGATCATGGCAAAAGCACTAGAGATGCTGGAACCTTCGGCACTTTCACCTCCAAAGACCTCTCCCATCAGGTTTTCAATTCAAATTTTCAAAGCTCTTACATTGAAGAGCTGACCTTGTCCATGGACACATAGACATATAAGAGTTGCCATGAATCTGCAAAACAAAATGATGGCTTGGACACGGTTGAGCCATTAGGAATCCAAGTGAAACCAGATTAAGTTAAGTGAGTTACCTAAGCACCATGCTGAGGACAAGAGCTGTTAGTGGAGACTCCAAGGAACCTGGAATGCTCCTTAAGCTGCTTGTGTGTCAAGTCTGAGATGTGCTTATCTGCTGATCTTCACTGATCTGTCAGGCATACTCACCTTGGCTGGAGCATTCCAGAGAGCTGCACCCATTAATCTATCTTCAGCTTCCCTTCCCAAACCGACTTGTCCAGGGAGAAGCTAAGGTACCACCTCAAAGACCATTGAGTTCTGTTCTCAGTAGCTTCAGAAAAGTCACTCTGGACATACAGGACCAAAACCAAACCGTTGTCTGGGTACAAAACCTCCCCTGATGGCTTTGTTCTTTCCTTTCAATGTGTCTTGCAGGCAGTGCTGCACTAACAGGACATTTGTGACAGTGGCATACTACACGGAGCTGCAAATATCGTCAAGGCTCTGGGCTAAAGTTTGTTTTGCCTCTGTATCCTGACTATCTGAGCAGAAAGGCTGGCTTAGCTTGTACATGTGACTTCACAGAAACATGGCAAAAGACAGAGATACCTTAAGCCAGTAAATGTTTCCAGATGGGGGCATTTCTGGTGAACTTTTTACTTCTGCCTTTAAATGAGGCACTGTTAGCTTTTTACAAAGATTGTAAAGATTTGAGCTTTAGGGTTAAGTATGCTGGGACCTCTTTCCTTTTCTTTTCTTTTCTTTTCTTTTCTTTTCTTTTCTTTTCTTTTCTTTTCTTTTCTTTTCTTTTCTTTTCTTTTCTTTTCTTTTCTTTTCTTTTCTTTTTTCTTTATTTTCTTTTCTTCTTTTTTTTTACTCTTTTTCATCTTTCTTTTTCCCTCTTTCCCTCTTTCCTTAATTTTTCATTCTCACTCTTTTTCTTTCTTTTTTAATCTCCAAATCATTCTCTAGTCTCCTCTCTTCTCTCTTTTTTTTTTTTTTTTGTAAAACAAGGCAGCTAAGAAGAAGCACTCCTATTTTTACTAAATACAGTTTAATATATTCCTAGAATCCTGTAAATAGAGAAAGAACAGGCAAAGCAAGTTTTGACAGTAATAGCAGTGAGCCAGTGGAACATCTTGAAAGGAACTAGCCTTGTCTTAGGAAATTAAAAAGACATGTGTGTAGCTGTTAAAAAGCCTGAAAAGGTGTCTATGGTTCCCGAGCAAGGCAGTCCTGCAGGAGAAAGTTTGCAAGAGCTAGGAGTAGTAGTATCTGTGACTTCAATTTGATCTTGGAAATTATTAGTTCTAAGCACACTGGAAGGAATTAAGAGCAAACAAGGGGTTTCAGTTTATTATCTGAGTCTTTGATGCTTTATGAAAGTAATTTGATTGCATCAAATAGATCCCAGGGATAGGAACCTTTGTCCATTAATATTACCAATCCACATCATTAAAAAAACCTCAATCTGCACTTTTTTTTCTTCTTCTTTTTGCAGTGCTAATATTCTTTGGACATAAGAGGCCTGCAGCTGAATCAGCAAGGAGATTGATTTCTCTCTCTCCCTTTAAAAGAGGGAAAGAAGGTCCCTCTGGGTCAGGGTTAAGGGTTTGGAAGGGGCCTAATGGGAAAGTTCATCTCACAGCTGCCAGCAGTATAGTACCAGGCCCATGGATAACAACAGGATGTGGGTTTTGAGCACTGTCAGCTCCTTCATGATATATTTCTTTTTAATTTTCTCCTTTTAAAATAATACACCAGCAAAGAACATTCTTTATTACCATAACAAAATCTCCGCTCCAGTGACTCTGAGATGTTCCTAATTGTTTTCAATCTGGCAGAAGCATTTTCTGGTTGCATTTCTGCAACCACTCAAGAGATTGCTGTAAAGAAAACAAACAACAAAAACCCGTCCTGGGCTGACTCAGGGTCTGCATAATGGGCTACAGCACTCTCACCTCACTCATTGCCACCAAGCAGGAACCAAAACGTCATTGGTTGGTATTAACTTCAGTTTCAGCTTTGCAACAGCCAATTTGAAACTATTGCTAGCATTGGAAGTCACCAAACAGGAACAGTGACGGTCAGTGATTTAAACATGAACTAGGTAGAGGGAAAACACCCCTCTTACCCAAGTGTGGAGATGGAAAGTGAAGGGGAAGAGTGCATGCAGATCTTTGCACTGTAATCCTCTAAATGACAAATAGCAATTCTCCCACAGAGAAAAACATGTCTGATCTAACTTTTCATACTTTTTCATACAAACATGATCTCATTAATGTGAGAACAGGATGATTTCTGAGAACAGCCTTGTCCTGATTGGTTGCTGTGTCACAAGAGCAGGCAATGCAAAGCAGCCTTATACTGCCATAGCTTTGTCTTCATCAGTGTGTTGTACTGGTCTCGCTGCATGATGGAGGGAGTGGTGGGAGCAGAAGGACTACAGGGAAGGTGGTGAACAGGAGGCCCAGGGACCCCCCACAGATGTCTGGTGGCAGAGCTGGGGCACACAGACCGTGGGAGGAGCGCAGAGGAATTTTCCCAGCATCATTCCCTGTGTGTGGGTGTTGCCTCCCACCATGGAGCCAGCATCCTGTTATGTCTCTCTGTATTACAGCACTAATGGTGGGCCTCCACCTTGAAGGGAGTCCCTGTTGTTACACATGCTGTAGGAGATAGGTCCTACCTTGAAGGGCTACACAGCTCAGATGGGAGAAAGAACTGCCCCATACAGCAAGCAAGCTGGGGACTCAAGGCAGGATTCACATTGCCCACTGAATATTCTCATTAGTTGTGTAGCCTTTCCCTCTCTGTTAGTAGTATAGTGGCTAGAGGTCTATCTGCAGTCAGTTTGGATCTCTGCTTGAACTTGGTGATAAAATGCAATGCTTATGATGACTGTGACCTATAGCCTTAGAGAATCCTGAATCCTGACCTGGTAGACTTTGAAGGCAACCAGAGAAAACAGAGAGTCTGTGGATCAAGTCCTTTGACATTTATTCAGGATTATCCAGGAAAATGAAGACAGGACTGAGTACCAAGCTTCTCAATCACGGCTCAGTGCTGTAACCACATGTCCCACTGGGACCGTACTCCCGTGTCTTTCCCTGGCCATCAGGGCTCCAGATGTGTCTCAGCACAGAAGGAACTGAAAAAGAGTTTGGGCTAGGTTTGTGTGCATAAACAAAAGAGTGGTACCACGGGAAGTGTCTATTGGTGCGTTTGAAAGACACTCATCACCCTGGCATTTGGTATGCAATGAGCTGCTGTAAGCTACCAGCACTGAGAAGTCTCCATAAAACCTCTAGAACTCTGACCACCCAAGTATGGGTGAAGAGTGTGTCACTGGAGAGCACCATGAGCTGGGGGCCTGAGTCAAGCCTTTGGGATGAAGGGCCCTAGTCAGAAGAGGTTATCCTGTGTGTTTGGAAGTCCTGTCTCCTTTTGCTCTGCCAACCTTCCTACATCCCACTTCAGGCACATCCTTTATCTCTTTTTGACTGCTGGTCCCCTGTGTAAAATGGAGGTGTTGCCTTCCTCTGCCTCAAAGGGAGTTATAAAAGATGGACTGTGTCTAATTTGCAGAGGCTCTCATGGCTGCTCATGCAAAGAACTTGAAAAACTTTACCTTGGAACAAACCCATCTTTAGGACCTATGCTTGATGTTAGTACTTGGAAGGAAGCACACAGTGAGAAGAAACATGAGGTTACTGTTCCTCACTGATGCACAGAGGTGGCTGAGGAGTCTTTCAGTGGGACAGAGCTTCCTACCCGTTTTGTACCATTAGGAACAGTTCTGTTAAATCCAAGGCATCAGTCGGGTCCATGCTTTCCCATGGGAAGTGTTGGACATGGTGATGAGCTCCTCCACCTTAACACTGAGGTAACATCAAATCTCTATCAACTAGGAACGTGAAGCACAGCAGCCACAACAGCCACGGGGTATGAGAGGTCTCTGTCATATTTTTTATGAAGAAGCAAAATTGTTTCTCCTCTCACCTACCCAGGAAGGGGGAGACAGACTCTTGGCTAGACTGTCTTGTCAAGAGTGTGGTTGCTACTACTCCTTGTCCTCCTCATGCTCCTTGACTGCCTTTGCTCTCTGCAGCAGCATACAGAAATGCACAACATGGCTGCAGGCATCAGAGGAGCAAACAAGCTCTGGAACAAAACAGAAAGTAGGTTCTATACAAACCTCATTAATAATAGAGAGCGAGTGAACAGAAATGCTAAGTATAAATTATATTTCTTGTTGGAAAGAGAGGGGATGTACTGAACTACCGCAGTGAGGAAACATGAAGGGTGAAGCTTTTCAGTGTTTACATCACTCCCCCATAAACATAATTTAGGCTATGGTTACCACAAGATTTAGCCAGGCAGTGGGATGACAAACACAAACTAACAAATAAACAAAGAAATCCCTTGTTTATTGAGTTTTTTTTTACTATCTTGGTCTGTCTCTTTTTTTTTTTTTTTCTTTCCCTATTTCAGTTCAACATCTCCAATTTTCTTTCTTACTGCTGGCTCTCCAGAGTACTTGAATTTGTGCTGAAAGGATGAGGCATTTTCTCAGGTTAAGCAAGTGTGTCCCATATAAAGCACTTATCAGGAAATGTGTGCTTCTTAGAGACACTGCCAGAGGTGGCTGTGGCTTAGCAAGGAATTAATTATTCAGGACCACTGGGCTACTCTCTGGTCCAGTGGTCCAGTTAAGGGTTTTAAAGCTGCAGGTAATTGTAAGTAGAGAATCCATGTTACTCTGCCCATAAGTCTCTGCCATAGCATGACATAAGGACCTCCTGAGACTGCAGTCCATGCGTTCTTTCTCTTTCATGCTGGTCATTAATGTCAGAAATGCATACGAAATTGATTTCCTTTTCATGACATTGTTTACAAATGACTCTTCTGTTTTCTTCTGCTAGTTTTTTGGCAATCTCAGGGGTTTGAGAGCTACAAGGAATATAATTCAGAGCTTCTCCGAATGTTTCAGTGCTGAAGTTGTCAGTGCTTGGTCCCTCTCACATTTTACTAGTTGTGGGTACACCAAAGAGGCTGCAAAGAATGAAGGCAGGATGGGCAGTGGTAATACTCAATGCAAGAATTGAAGTAATCATCAGAAATTAGATCCTTTTAAGCTTAGAGAAGTAGAACACAGAGAAGAACTTAGATGCTAAACCAGCTAGTCTTTCTGAGTGTTGTCATTTTTTAAATTATAAAGTCCAGAAAGAGAACACAGAAGAGTCAATTGCTTTAATATGCACTGCACTTCTGAACAGCAAAATTCCAAATAGTAAAACTCCCCCAACAGCTCTCCTTTCGCCCATGAACAGCGAGCTTACATGCAGGGAGGGGGAAAAATGCAGCCACATTCCTTTCACACTCCCACTCGCCTCTGAGGTTCTTCCACTTCCTTCCTATGGCTTTTTTTAGAACTGTAGTGTTTTTCTCACGTCCGGCAACAAAGGATGTTTTGTGCTGCTGCTGAGGTTGTTGGTTTCTTTTTTTTCTTTTTCTTCTGGTTTCTTTTTTTTTTTCCTAAACTTCAGATGCAGCTATCGTATTTGAAAATATCACTCATGTTTATGTGGGAGCACAATTTTTATTGCTCTCTGCTCTGGTACCTTACAACTGTGATCAACTGCTGGGAATTTGTTTAGTTGGTTAAAGTCTCCAACCAAACGACTTTTGTATTTTTGTGTAACCCTTTTCTTTACTTGTGAAAACCACCGTGCTCCAGCCCTAAAGTTGAAATGAAATTCAGGAGATTGCAGCAATTTCTCTGCCTTGTTGCCGAATAAGAAATGGAAGCATGCCAGAATTACCTTGGTGCAGTTGATAGCAGAGCATGGTGCATAAATTGGTTCATAAAATGCATAGCTTGTAAAACCCACAAAACTCTCGTGATGTTTCCAGTAAAAAAAACCCAGTGAAGTGACAAGGGAGGAGCAGGTCAATAATGGAATTACAGTCTCCAGCCCCTAGATCCAGGTCTCCCATTTTATAATAGTGTAAAATAGTAGTGTAACATAATGAAATGAGAGCAGAGAAA
This sequence comes from Ceyx cyanopectus, assembly GCA_013401355.1. NCBI lineage: Eukaryota > Metazoa > Chordata > Aves > Coraciiformes > Alcedinidae > Ceyx > Ceyx cyanopectus. Next base: position 35,967 of record VYZU01027841.1, read on the forward strand.
TGCATTCCAGGATTAAACCTTTGGAGTTTGATGTATTCTTGTCCCCAGTTACTCTAGCTGCATCTCTGTCACAGTGATAAATTGACCATGGTCACACACATTGACATTATGCACTTGGAGAAGTGAAACTCCAAACACCAGCCATCGCTGTGTTGGGGACCCTGAATATTGGATATTCAAGCATTCAGTGTTTCCAATTTATTATAATTTGTAGGCAGCTTGACAAGGTGGGGGAGAGCCCATAGACAGACTGGAATTATATCATAAATCTCCCAAAGCCGTAACATAATCTTTAAGACTACCTTCGGTTCCTCAGATAGGAGGAACTGTCTATTACTCAGACAGGGAGCACGAGTAATACAGTGAGCCTGAGTTTGACCTTTTGCTCAGCAGTGCTTCACAGGTATTAGTACACTGTTGGGTTTGGCTGCTGCTGGAGTCGGTGCATATGTGTCTTGGAAAAGAAGTATTCAGCTCAGGGAAAAGATGTAAGGACTGCTCTCTCAATGCCTGCTTCATCTCAGCATTGGAGGTGAAGCAAAGAGAACGAAAGGCCCAAGTGTCCCCTGCCTGATGTGGGAATCCCTCTTGGTGTGTGCAAAGTGAGGTACCACACAGTCACACTGGAGACATCATCTGTACTGCACATAATGTGAGAAATATACATACCCATCTTCTTTGCTGGTCTAGATGCATGGTTTTTCCAAATATCAGAGCACTATCAGGCCTCCAAAACTGTCAGCAAAATTCAGGAGCCTGATGAAGCTCTTACAAAATAAGCTCTTATTAAGAAAATTATTTGATTGTTCCTTTCATTGCATGCCTGGAATCCTATCTTTGCTGCCAGGTTTCCCAGAAAGGAAGGAGGAATTCTCCCCATTATACTATAAAAGCCTTGTAAGAGCCTTGGAGCCCATTCTGGTTGGTGTGAGCTCTGAAGAATCATAAGGACATGCACACAAACAAGGGCTACTTGTGCAGACTACTGATGTCACTGTGATTTTCTGACAGCTTGACTGTGACACTATTGCCTGTCTTCCCCCCTGATGCTATGCTGAGTGGAGGGAGAAATGTCAGATCTGGGTGACTTGAGGTGCCCTTGAAGTACCACCCTCACTCCCTGGAAGTCTAGCTCCAGGAATTCATGCTGCAGTGTGACCCATCCCCCCTTTTCTGATAGATTGTTCTTCCCCAGCCTCCCAAAAAGCAACACATACCCAAGCCACAGGTGTGCCAGCATCCCAGGACTGAGATGAATGCATGGAGGCTGCTTCATGCTAAGATGCCAGGCAGCAAACTAGGAAGCCCAAGGCACATTTACTTGTTTTCTCCTGCAGGTTCTGCTTACAAGGGCTGTGACTTCATCAGAACCAAATACTCAGGGTGGTAACATCTTAAACAACCACAGCTATTTACCAAAAATGAGTCAATCTTCCATTGCATTTGGCTAACATGAGCTAGCAAACCTGATTTAACCTCAGTCTTATGCTTGGTGTAGGTACAGTCACTTGCAGCATTAGATAATGAATAGCTGGGTGAGAGTACCACCAGCTGAAATGGGATGTCAGATGGATGTCCACGGTGAGACTACACTACAAACCTTGTCAGCAGAAGCTGGTTGTGTCACTGCACTGTGGCACACTGTAACAGCCTAATGAAAAGTCCTGGTTGGCTTTTTTGTGACCTGAAGAGATTCAGATCTCTGAGCCATCAGCTGATGGTTTCTAACGCAGTTATCACCACGGCTTATGCCAACCCTATGCATCAAAAGGTGGAAGTGGTACCCTATGGTCACAGGCAGCATACTGTGGTGCAGCAGGACAGAAAGGACCGTGCTCACCCAAACAGAGAAAATCAACACTGTTGGTGTAACCTGGGAAAATATCCTGCTAGTCTATGCTCAACTCATTTTTCAGGTCAAAATAAATTTAAAAATAGGTAAAGCCAATTAGTGAACAGAAATACTCTTAACTGCTTGCCCAAGTAGCACTTTCAATATACAGCCACAGGAAGGGAAATGCTGTGAAGGCTTTACCTTGCTCCTTCACTGCCCTGTCTGTTTCCATCGCAGTCTCCACCCAACCCAGTTCACAATGGCAGCCTGGTCTCAAAGCTACTATTAGTTTAATGTTGCTGGCTTACATTTAGTTCCATCCCATTAGAAAAAAATACAGTTTAAATCTCTGTCCCTAAAGGCGGCTATGATCCTTTTTCAGTAAGAACAAGCAGGTGTTGCTCCGACACTGTCAGGGACCTGTGCTTCTTCCCCAGTGATGGAACATTTTCCCAGGTCAGGAGGGTGGTGCCCCATATCCCTCCACTGGAGTCTGGCACAAAAAGAAGAAACCAACTATTTTGCCCCTTCCAGCAAATGTGGTTTATGAGCAGGAAGGATCTAGCTTTCAAGGCCAACAAGTGTGGCAGGACAGAGCTCTGACTAGCACATCCAAGGTAGCACCCAGTGCTGGGGTGCTCCTTCCCAGCCCTAAAGCTGCAGGAGGAGGAAGATAACTTTGCAAATCTGCACAAAACCCCAGAGGAGCTATGCTCAGGATAGAGATGCACACCCTAGGCCTAGTCTACAAATGCCGAACAACCTCTGGCTAAGTTTCTGCTAAAAACTGTCTCTTTCATGCCTGTGATAACTGCACTTGACAGAAAAACAGAGATCCTTTATATTTAAAAGTAGAAAAAGCAATTAATTATTGGAGTCAATATAAGCTGGGAGCTGGCATAGAAGCACAGAAACACAGAATCACAGAATGTTAGAGGTTGGAAGGGACCTAGAAGATCATCTAGTCCAACCCCTCTGCCAGAGCAGGATCACGTAGACCAAATCACCCAGGAACAGATCCAGGCGGGTCTTAAGTGTCTCCAGAGATGGAGACTCCACAACATCCCTGGGCAGCCCCTTCCAGAGCTCTGTCACCCTCACTGTGGAAAAGTTTTTCCTTGTGTTGACACTAAACCTCTTGTGCTCCAACTTGCTCCCATTGCCTCTTGTCCTGTCATTGGATGACACTGAGATGAGTCTGTTTCCATCCTCTCTACACTCAACCTTAACATATTGATAGACATTGATGAGATTCCCCCCTCAGTCTCCTCCTCTTCTCCAGGCTAAAGAGCCTCAACTCTCTCAGCCTCTCCTCATAAGAGAGATGCTCCACTCCCCTAATCATCTTGGTGGCCCTGCGCTGGACTCTCTCCAGTAAATCTCTGTCTTTTCTGAATTGGGGTGCCCAAAACTGGACACAGTACTAGAGGTGGGGTCTCACCAGCGCAGAGTAGAGGGGGAGGAGAACCTCTTTTGACCTGCTGGCCACACGTCTCCTAATGCATCCCAGGATGCCATTGGCCTTCTTGGCTGCATGGGCACATTGTTGGCTCATGGGCATCCCCATATCCACCAGGACCCCCAGGTCTCTTTCTCCAGAGCTGCTCTCTAGTACATCAGACCTCAGCCTGTACTGATCCATGGGGTTGTTCTTCCCCAGATGCAGCACCTTACACTTGCTCTTATTAAATTGCATTCAATTTCTCCCTGCCCAGCTCTCCAGCCTGCCCAGGTCGCTGTGGATGGCAGCACAGCCTGCTGCTGTCTCAGCCACTCCTCCCAATTTGGTGTCATCAGCAAACTTGCTGAGGGTTCTCTCTACCCCCTCATCCAAGTCATTGATGAATATATTGAATAATATTGGACCCAGCACTGACCCTTGGGGGCTCTACTAGTCACAGGCCTCCAGCCAGACTCTGCTCCACTAACCACAACTCTCTGAGATCTGTCCTTTAGCCACTTCCCAATCCACCTCCCACTTCTTAAGCTTGGCTGTGAGGATCCCACGGGAGACAATATCAAAAGCCTTGCTGAAGTCAAGGAATACCACATACACTGCCCTTCCCTCATCTATCTACTTATATCATCATAAAAGGCTATCAGATTAGACAAGCATGATTTCCCCTTAAAGCAGAGTGGTGTCTGTAGCAATCTGTCTGTAGCAGAGGCCATAGTGGCTCTAGAGCTCATGTGCCCATCAGTGCAGAGACCTCCCTGGCATTTGGGATGCAGAGCTGCTGTGGCACAAAACAGATTCATGCCCACAGCAGTGGGGTCAATAGGCAGTAAAAAGTGAAAGCAGCCTTTGAATCCCCCCAAAAGAGCTTGTTGATGTCTGTGCTACTTTGGCAAATCTGGCCTAGCTCAGCATTTGGGTGTATACAAACTGAAATGCTCACCTGTCTCAGTTTGCTTTTCACCTGTGCCTTGTGTAGCAAGAACCAGTGTGTCAGAGGCAAGTGCTGGTAGTGCAAACACCATCTCTGAGGCTACCAGGCAAGCCCTTAAAACCAGAACCATGAACTTCTTAACTTTCTCATAGCTAGTTAATCTGGTTCAGTGTGGGATGAAGGATTGCACACCAAAGCCAGTCTCACTTTTGTGTTTACCTGAGACAGACCATAGTGTGATATGGTGATGGGACTTCTGACTAGGTTGCAACAGGATCTTGGTAGCATTTAAACTTTGAGTAGCTCTGAGTCCTTTGGGCATCGGTAGATGCCTTAGAAGGGAGCTTTCCTCATCCTTCAGGAAAATTCAACTGTTTTGCTTTTTTTTTTTCTATAATTCCCATTTCTTCCCAGTAGCTGTCCACAAACTGTCCTCTTTGATTAGCAGCTCAGTGAGGTAATGGAAGTCAGCTGCCTTGTACACTTCATTTTCTGCTGCAAGATACTTGCACATGACCTAGCCCGTTGATGTTTGGTGAGCCTGAACTAAGCAGAGAAATGAAAAGAGAAGCAGGTCCCAAGCTGAAGAGAGACTGTGGTGAGGAAACCAGGGTGGTGCTGCAATATGAGCTGAGGAGAGACCTTTGAAGTGCAGCCTTTGGGCAGCTGCCTGGGCCCAAAGCAAACACTGCACAGGACTTCCACTTTGCTAACGATAATGAAACCAGTTCCTGGAATGATTTGATTGTCCTGACAGCAGCACAGTTTGGTTGAAATATGTACAAATTGAAAAAATAAAAAAAATAAATAATAAAAGAGGAACTTGTCAGAGGGACCCATTCCTCAGCCCGGCTGTTCTCACAGACTCCTTTCCCTGTCCAAATTGGTAATTCACAGGAAAACCATGATTCAAGCCATACAGTGGCTGGTCTTTGAACATGATCAAAGGAATAATTATACACAGTGGAATTCTCCAAACACAAAAAATCGCCTGTGATCCTCCCGGCATGAGGAACCGTCTGTATGTGTGCAGAAAGCTCCCATTTGCTCTGCAGACAGGCAGCCTCAGGTTGCAGCCAGGGACGGTCCCTTGCCTGCTTCCACGGAGCTATTCCTCAGCTGCCTTCCAGTGTGCAAGCTCACTCACTGCTCTCGGGCTGGCCTAGTGGTGGGAGGATGTGGAGATACTTTGTTTTTCTGTGTGTTCAGGGGAAGAAGGGGAGATTTCCCTAAGAAACTACTACTGCTTGCTTAGTTTATCCTGGAATGGAAACTTTATTTATAGAAGCAACAGCAGCAACAGGCACCCTAGGCCCTAGCAACAGCAAAGTCAGTTCCACAGTTCCTGATGGGAAATATTGCAAGGTGCTGCACTTAAGCAGCAGATTTTGTTCATGATTTCCCTCTCTGCACCTGTTTCATCTCTTCTGGGAGCTGTGGATCAGAAATCTAGCCTTTTCTTCTTCCATTGTGCAGGTTTATCTTCCTCTGCCTTGGCTGTCAGTGTAGCATGGTGCCTCCAGGTAAGAGCATTGCAAAGCTCTGTGGGCTGTAGGGGGGAGCTGTGCCAGGTTGTGGGGACACATGGTGGTGGGTGGGAGCCCTCCCAGTGGTCCAAAAGTGTTCTCTGCCTGAAGTCAGTGGGGCAGCACTGGGCTGCCTGAGTGTTAGAGAAGTATGGGCTGAGTGGAAAGTCACTGAGCCCTGTGACTCTAGTGCTTTTCTACCACATGCCTGGCTGTTGTCCAAGCCCAAAGCCTCCACCCTGCAGGATTGCTGGGGCATCCAGCCATTGCCATTGCACTCTGGTCTACCTGCATCTTCTCTCCCCAGACCACACAAGTTCAGGTTTTTAGGAAATCCTTTTCACCCCATTGATAAAGCTCACTTCCATTCCCTGCCAGAGTGCACACTTGCAAGGAAGCAGTGCAGATGGTAGACAAGTCTGCACCTTGTCAGATAATCATGTTCTTTATCCTATAACTATTATTGGCATGTGTCCTCTCTTTTCATTCAGGCACTTGGGATGAGGATATGGGACCAAGATTGCCCATGTAATTGATACATTATATAATGATAGGGAGTTTTGGAGTGGCCTTGAACTCAATCAAGTCACCTTCTACACCTTGCTAAATGGTGTTTCATTTTGTCAATGTACATAGTTTGCTCTATCCATTCATTTTATCTCCTCTTCATTCAGTCATTCCTTAAACTAGCCACTGGCTCAGATGAGTACTGTCAAGATGCTGCTGACTGCTTGTTGGTTCACACTGTATCACCTTCATCCCTTTTACATATCTTTTTTCACTCGTGACTGTAGATGGTCTGAGTTGGTTTTGCTAATAAGAGACAGATGGGAATTGTGTGTCAAGTTACAATTCTGAAGCGTAGGAGCTTCATAGCCTATTTTAAAATGCATGATATTACAGATCATTTAAAATGAAATTAGTTTCTGGCATTTAACAATTAGTGAGCAGAATAGATGCTCATCGGAGAGGCCAGAGGGGGGTAATTCCTTAGTCTGAGTAGTCAGCTCTGAAAGCTCTGAAGTCTAGGCTGACATAAACACATCTGGTACAAAAGGCCAGACTCTTGTATGCTCTAAATCTCACATGTTTGCCCTGGCACTGAAAAATGCTCAGTCTGTTGGATTACGTTGCCTTTCTCAGTCAGGTTATGCATTGCACAGGAATAGTTGGGAAGAAGAAATGCTGTAAGGACTGATATATCTAGATATATATATCAGATAGATATATATAGAGAATATATAATATATATAATAATATAATA
>VYZU01027841.1:42988-63789 GCA_013401355.1 Ceyx cyanopectus
TATTATACATATATATTATACATATTATTATAAAGATAATATATATATAATCTTTACAAATCAGATTTGATGGAGCTTACGTTGCCTGGGTTTATTAGTTGAGCCTTCAAATCAAAATCTATAGGGGTTTCTGGGTGCAGTACACATACTAACCGAAAATGAGCCACAGGACTTCTACACATGGGTGAAGAACAACCACAGTGGTTTTGAAAGAGGCATGTCAAGAGGGTATGTTCAAAGCTGCACTGATGGAGGTTCAGACTGGACATTAGGAAGCACCAAGAGGGTGGTCAAGCGCTGGAACAGGCTTCCTAGAGAGCTTGTCGATGACCATGTTTCTTTGTGTTTAAAAGACATTTGGACAGTGCCCTTAATAACATGCTTTAACTTTTGGTCAGCCCTGAAGTGGTCAGGCAGTTAAACTAGATGATTGTTGTAGGTCTCTTCCAACAGAACTATTCTATTCTATTCTAGGATCCTGTCCTAGTTCTGTCCAGGAGTGGATGCTGGAGGAAAAACTTATGAAAACAGACAAACATGGCACAGTCTTTTTCCCAATGTACTCATAGGCCTGGGAGCTCCTGAGCCAGAGATGACATCTCTTTGTTTAGTAATTCCAATTGACTTTCCCTCCACAAATTTGTCTAGTTGCTGTTATAACTTTTGGTCTCAGCAAAAGCTGATGCCAATGAGCTCCACTATTTGATTTGCAGTGGTTGGAAAAGTGCTTACTTTGGTTTTCATGGAACCTGCTGCCTCCTAATAATAGCATTTCTTGTCTTAAAAAAAAAAAAAAAAAAAGGAAGGATGGGAGGCTTCAAATGTCAGGTCACAGGTTCTTGGGTGCAAAGCACATACAACTGACTCATGCATGACCTCACACATTCACTGCCTGACTCAACCTCCCACCCTGATACTATTTGGTGAACTGCAATCATCTCACCAGCAGCAACCAAAAAGCAAGGCCCTCATTCCAAACCTCTTATTGCAGTTCAGAAGCTGAATGGGTTGCAACTCCAGATCCCATCCTGGTCCATCCTGTCTCTTACTGTTTTTTTTCTAGTTAAAGGCTGCTTAATATTGGCTGGAGTTTTTCATATGCACACATTTGCACAGTCAGCTGCCCCACACCCCTTGGAGGCCCCATAATGAAGAGGACAGAAAAATAGCATGCTCTAGAAGTGCCTCAGCTTGAGTCAACTGGAACAAAAAGATATTGAAGATCTTAAGTAATTGGTTTTCAGAAGCATTCCAGATGCATATTAAAATTCACTGCCATAGTTGGATGGGCCACCACAGAAATCTTACTGTGGCCACGTGGGAATGCGAAGCAGGAGCTCAGACAGTAACTGTCTGCTTATGTACTTACAGAAAATAATTTATGCTCCTATGTTCACTGTCAGCTCCATTTTTTTTCTTTCTTAATTTACATCCCAGGAGTTCTTTTCTCATCAACTAGTAGAAGCTACCTTTCTGATTTAGACCCCAAAGTAAAACATCCAAAGTTATATAGTACCTCCATATCTAAAATGCCCTGATACATTTTGGAAGGATGCACTCCACCCCTAGGTTTCATAGTGTGTCCAAGGAATGCTTATAAACCATAAGGGTTTTTTTTGTATTGGTACAAAAATTCCATCAGATTAATCTGGCAGTGTACTAATGTGGACACATCTGGCAAAGCTGTACAGTATTGGAAAACCTCTTTCCACAAGCAAAACAAATTCCGCAAGGGTGGGTTTGTCACTGTAACTGGGACAAAGGGTGGGATTGGAGCAAGCTCTTATCTTTCATAATCTGGAAAAAGATGGTGGATAGTGAAGTGGAAATTTTGATATTGGTAGTAAGCTATTAGGGATAATAAAAATGAAAGTTGACTGAAAAGACTTGCAGAAGGCACTCACTATAGTTAGGAGTGAGGCAATAAAAGAGCAGATGAGATTAATTTAGATAAATGTGGTGTTGTGCATGGGAAAAACTCCTAACTGAAGATACCAGTTGATTTACTTAGTTAGCTGTGTCTGTTCAGAACTGAGATCCAAGAGTTGAAATAGCTTTGTGAAAACAGAAGCTTTTTCCTTTATAGCTGTGCAAAACCAATCAAACATCAGGAGTGACTAGGAAAAAAAGAGGAAAACCAGTGCTGTATGAATTCACTAGTTCTGACTTTCCTTCTCAGAAAGAAGAAATAATAAGGTACCAAAGTTTCAAGGATAAGTGAAGTACAGGACAATTTCTAGATGCTTGGGACTCCCTTGTTAGCTTTTGGATAACCCTAAGTTAACATAATTTTTATTCAGATATAATGCTGGGATCATGAGATAAAGCTGTATCAGTAAAAAAATCAAAGAAAAAGTGAGGATCTCCTGCAGGAAGAGTAATACGTACTTCAAAATTTATTTTTTATTTTTTAAAAATACATACAGTGTAAAATTGCAAATGAAAAAAAAATAGATGATTTATCACAGGGAAAGCATCAAACAAGTATCCCTAATCATTTTCTGCTCCTGTTTGTCATCCGCCTATTTCACACACAGTCTTAGCTTTCAGTCACTTGTAAGAAACATCTCACATTTTTGAAGTTCACATCATGCAAAAAAAGCCATAAAAAATGTGCAAATTGGACTGGCTTATTTTTTCCAGCTCCTCAGAATGGGGAATAATACTCGAACTCCCCTTCTCACAAGATATCTCTCTGCCCCTACCCTGACCACTTCAGTCACTTAAGATAATCCTTCCTTGGNCTTTTGGTCTCAGCAAAAGCTGATGCCAATGAGCTCCACTATTTGATTTGCAGTGGTTGGAAAAGTGCTTACTTTGGTTTTCATGGAACCTGCTGCCTCCTAATAATAGCATTTCTTGTCTTAAAAAAAAAAAAAAAAAAAAGGAAGGATGGGAGGCTTCAAATGTCAGGTCACAGGTTCTTGGGTGCAAAGCACATACAACTGACTCATGCATGACCTCACACATTCACTGCCTGACTCAACCTCCCACCCTGATACTATTTGGTGAACTGCAATCATCTCACCAGCAGCAACCAAAAAGCAAGGCCCTCATTCCAAACCTCTTATTGCAGTTCAGAAGCTGAATGGGTTGCAACTCCAGATCCCATCCTGGTCCATCCTGTCTCTTACTGTTTTTTTTCTAGTTAAAGGCTGCTTAATATTGGCTGGAGTTTTTCATATGCACACATTTGCACAGTCAGCTGCCCCACACCCCTTGGAGGCCCCATAATGAAGAGGACAGAAAAATAGCATGCTCTAGAAGTGCCTCAGCTTGAGTCAACTGGAACAAAAAGATATTGAAGATCTTAAGTAATTGGTTTTCAGAAGCATTCCAGATGCATATTAAAATTCACTGCCATAGTTGGATGGGCCACCACAGAAATCTTACTGTGGCCACGTGGGAATGCGAAGCAGGAGCTCAGACAGTAACTGTCTGCTTATGTACTTACAGAAAATAATTTATGCTCCTATGTTCACTGTCAGCTCCATTTTTTTTCTTTCTTAATTTACATCCCAGGAGTTCTTTTCTCATCAACTAGTAGAAGCTACCTTTCTGATTTAGACCCCAAAGTAAAACATCCAAAGTTATATAGTACCTCCATATCTAAAATGCCCTGATACATTTTGGAAGGATGCACTCCACCCCTAGGTTTCATAGTGTGTCCAAGGAATGCTTATAAACCATAAGGGTTTTTTTTGTATTGGTACAAAAATTCCATCAGATTAATCTGGCAGTGTACTAATGTGGACACATCTGGCAAAGCTGTACAGTATTGGAAAACCTCTTTCCACAAGCAAAACAAATTCCGCAAGGGTGGGTTTGTCACTGTAACTGGGACAAAGGGTGGGATTGGAGCAAGCTCTTATCTTTCATAATCTGGAAAAAGATGGTGGATAGTGAAGTGGAAATTTTGATATTGGTAGTAAGCTATTAGGGATAATAAAAATGAAAGTTGACTGAAAAGACTTGCAGAAGGCACTCACTATAGTTAGGAGTGAGGCAATAAAAGAGCAGATGAGATTAATTTAGATAAATGTGGTGTTGTGCATGGGAAAAACTCCTAACTGAAGATACCAGTTGATAGACTGAGTTAGCTGTGTCTGTTCAGAACTGAGATCCAAGAGTTGAAATAGCTTTGTGAAAACAGAAGCTTTTTCCTTTATAGCTGTGCAAAACCAATCAAACATCAGGAGTGACTAGGAAAAAAAGAGGAAAACCAGTGCTGTATGAATTCACTAGTTCTGACTTTCCTTCTCAGAAAGAAGAAATAATAAGGTACCAAAGTTTCAAGGATAAGTGAAGTACAGGACAATTTCTAGATGCTTGGGACTCCCTTGTTAGCTTTTGGATAACCCTAAGTTAACATAATTTTTATTCAGATATAATGCTGGGATCATGAGATAAAGCTGTATCAGTAAAAAAATCAAAGAAAAAGTGAGGATCTCCTGCAGGAAGAGTAATACATACTTCAAAATTTATTTTTTATTTTTTAAAAATACATACAGTGTAAAATTGCAAATGAAAAAAAAATAGATGATTTATCACAGGGAAAGCATCAAACAAGTATCCCTAATCATTTTCTGCTCCTGTTTGTCATCCGCCTATTTCACACACAGTCTTAGCTTTCAGTCACTTGTAAGAAACATCTCACATTTTTGAAGTTCACATCATGCAAAAAAAGCCATAAAAAATGTGCAAATTGGACTGGCTTATTTTTTCCAGCTCCTCAGAATGGGGAATAATACTCGAACTCCCCTTCTCACAAGATATCTCTCTGCCCCTACCCTGACCACTTCAGTCACTTAAGATAATCCTTCCTTGGTTTGTTTTCAGAAGAGGCAAAGAGTTGGCTCACAATGTGAGCAATCTTTCAGGCAGACCCATGGAGTTATTGCTGGACCTTTCTAATATAGCTGCTTCTTCTCCAGCTCTAAACTTTCCAGCCTAACGCCTCCACTGGCAGGTTTTCTCAGGGTTATTAAGGGTTTTTAAACAACTTCTAAGCATCACCCCAGAGAGTTAACTTCATTTTGCTGCTGGGCAATGGATTGTTAAGTTTAGAAGCAAACACCCAGAGTGGATTCAGAAGAACTACAGAAAGTAGATGTATAATCATTAGGAAATAATTAGCAAAGAATGACGTTTACTTCAGAGCAGAGATTTAAAATTTCACTGGAAGACTAGTGATCTTCCTTGTAGGAGCTTGTAAAGAAATTCAGAGCTGCTGATAGTACCAAACATGCATGTAAACACTGCATGTTTATTGTAGATTGGTGAGACATTTAAGGACAGCAGGAGGGTGCTGCATATCTAATATCCATCACCTGTACAAATAACGAACTAAATAGCCCAGATCTGAGATACCACCCAGTGGTCATTCCATGGCTGGGAATGGAGAGTTAAGAAAGGACTTGTTCTCTGATTGTCTTCTACCTTGGCTTTCTGGCCATGAGGAGCTGTGCTGCTCCAGAGCCCATGAGGGACTGGTGACACTTCCCACAAGCTTGTGCTTATCTCAGCTTCAGCTTCACCAGCACAGGAGAGTAAAGACATTGAAGAAACACCTCTGCCCCGGGACGCTGGATGGCTGCTTGGCCTCATCAGAGAGGAAGTGGCTTCCATTTAAGGACCTGGTGAGGTTTTTGGCAGGGATTGCAGAAAATCATCTCAAACACTGGGTCCCCTGGCAGAAAGGCTGGGGACAGCTTGAGCTTACACTTCAGAAGTGCCTTCTTTTGTCAGCTTGAGATATTCCCAAATTTCAAAGCAGAAAGAAAGAGAGGGGTACAAGGAAGCTATTAAAGATACATAAAATAAACTTAAAGGAGGGAGGAAGGAGTGTTTCATTGAGAAGCTGCACACTTTACTGAAGGGAAGGATTGGTGAATGCTTATTATTTTAACAAAGACTTTTTCTGTTGCGAACAAGAGAAGCAGATGTTTAAAAGACGGACAGGAAGCGGCTGTGACAAATGAAAGGATTTTTGATTGAATTCATGAGCTGTGTTTCCTGCCAGTAATTCATTCAGCTGTAGGCTAGATGAAAACATAATATTATGGTTTAATCAGCACGCTTTTTTAACACGAAGCCAGGATACACAACCTCTTGGTGCTACAGGTAAAAAGCCATTAGTACAGTTGGCTCAGAGGCTTCTTTTTAATTCATTATTAATTCTTTTTCTTTTAAGCAAATATATTGTATATCAGCAAACACCTAAGAACTCCTAGAAAGCTGTGTTTTGGAGTTTGCACAAGCAGGTGTAGAAAGGGAAAAGCACTTTCAGGGCATGGCACATTAACGAGGCTGCCTAAAAGTACAGTCCGATTTCTGTTCAGTCTGAGAAAGCTGCTACCTTCAGGGAGCATTAGATTAAGCTGGTTATCCTTGAAATAAAAGCCTGGAATAAGAATTTTTTATACTTTATTTTTTCTCAGCACAGTTTTGAAAAAGCAGTGTGTGTGTGCGTGTGTGTGCGCGCACGTGCGTTAATTTTGATGTTTTCTGCTTCTCTTCCCTCCTTCTAATGAATTCTATTTGTTTACAGCCTCAAGGAAAGCTTGTCACTAGAAATTTCCTTTTGAGTTTTCAGCCTGAGATTTCACAACCACAGAGCCATTGCAACACAGTGATAAACAAGCTGAGGGAGGCAACTCTGGAGAATTGAGGCTTCTCTTTTTCACCATTTAGTTAAGTAAATAGTTACCAAATGTGCAAAGAGATAGAGAACTTAATCCTTAGCTGTAATGAGTATTAGCAAAAGTGTATATTTTTCCTATCCAAAAACTTAAGAGTAGTCACAGGAACTGTTCTGAACAGATTATCCTTACACCACTCCTTGTGAGAAAGGGTCACGCTGGGCTGTACTCCTGGGACTCAGCACTGTACTTACTGAAGGCTACAGGGGAGCAGGGAAGATGGAAAAAGAGGGGTTCCAAAAGGTGCCGAAAGCACAGTCACAGACCTGGATTTGTATTTCCCAGGGCAAATGCAGGATCTGGCTGAAGCGAAGAAACAATAACCAGGATCTTGTGCAGATACCAGCTGCCCCCCCTCCCCCATGGAAGGCCTTTGGAGGAGGGAGAAGGATGCATAAGCAGCCTCTGTCTGGTTTTCCTCCTCTGCAGGGGTACAGTCAGTATGGTTTGGACGATGGGTGGGTCTGGATCCCACCCTGCAGTAAGTGTCTTCTGTGCAAGTCTTGGTCCTTGGATTAAGCACAGTGCCCATAGAACTGCCATGATAATCAGGCAGCCTTTGACCACTTCATTTAACCCATTGGAAAGGTTCTACAGGTGCCCCTGATTTCCATTATTTCCAGGTGCTTTGGGATAATGCGGGTAAAAGCTGTTTGAAATTTAGTAAGTGGTTTTGGTGACAGGAGAGCAGGCATCTCTTGAAATTTTCAAAATAACGGAAGCAGTTTGTTTTCTCACTGGGAAACAAAATTTTGGTTTTAAATTTGCCTCAGCTTTTTAATAATAAAAATAAACAGTAAGAAAAAAATATCCTTCCAGGGAAACAAAAATGTTTCAATTTAAGTTGAATGAAAATTTTTATGTTTGACCCAAGTTGAACAGAAATTTTCACTTCTTTGAGGAAGAAAAGAAGGGGCTTTAGGACATCAAAACCAAAAAGTCTCTCTAAGGAGTAATAATAAATTTCTTTTTTACCCATTTCTGTTTATTGGGGTGTGCAGTATAATGAATGATATGAGGAAACATAGGATGTACACACCAGACCAGTTGAGCTAAGGAATAAAGACAGGGGAACTAAATGTGCCCTCTCTCTGTAGTAGTACAAAACAGAGGAGCCACCTCATCTGTTCAGCAAACAACCTTATCCCACATCAGAGCAGCTAAAGATGGTGCAGTGGGACCTGCTGCCAGCCATCTGTCTGAAGCAACTCAAATAATAGAATTGCAGAATAGTTTGGGTTGGAAGGAACCTTTAAATGGCATCTAGTGCGACCACCCCTACAATGAGCAGGGACATTGGAAGGTCTTCAACTAGACCAGGTTGCCCAGAGCCACATCTAATCTGACCTTGAATGTTTCCAGGGATGGGGTATCTACCATATGTGTGAGCAACCTGTTCCAGTGTTTAACCACCCTCATTGTAAAAAAACTTCTTCTTTGTATCTAGGGGTTTGAAAATGGTTTGAGTTTCTCTGTCTCTCAACCAAGGCATGGTGTGCACTAATCCTCTCTGTGGTGTAGCTAAGGAGGAGGCTTCCTAGGTCCTTTTGTCCCATAGATCATCTTTACCTCCAGAATTGTGCCCAGTAATTGGTGGCTCCTTGGTAAACAGCATAATTGTTAAATGTCAGCTACTGCTTACTGTTTAATCACTTTTGAATTTTAGCAAGCAGCTCCTCATTCATAGCAAAGTAGCATTTTGTACATTCAAGATTGTGTTATTAGCTGCACAATAGAGAGGCTGGTTTGCTGTAAATATTGAGATTTGTTAATTATAGCCCACCAGTTATTAACACTCCATAGCAGATAAATGCTTCAGCTGCTGAATCTGCTGTGGGCAAACCCCGTTCCAGAAGGAGGTGAGTGGAGGAAGGCTCTGCTGCCATACTCCATTAACACCACGTTAATGAGCCAAGAGCCCACGCACCACAGTGAAAATATACCCTGAAGTGTAGCAGATGGGCTCAGAAGCCAAAGCCACACAGTGGGGAAACCTAGGCAATGAGAGCTAAATTCAATAGAAAGTAAAAGCTAGGCATGTTGGCCTTCTTTGAAGTAAATAGTAACAGGCATTCTTGGATCCCACTGATGAAATTCTGGCCATACAGGACTTTCCATTGATTTCAGGGGGACTTGGGTCTCATTTGGTTTCAGAAAGTATGTCAAAACCCATTCAGAAACCACTGGTAGTTGTCTAAGCTCTACACTGGTGTCCCCAGTGAAATCCTTCAGCGATGCTCACAGACGACATGTGATTCAGTCCTTCAGATAAGTGCACTGCTGACCCACAGCAAAACTTTGTGCATCTGGTTGCTTGGGCCGCTTAAAATAAACAAAAGTGAGTTGACAGATGTGACTGGATCAGTGTGTGGGGAAGCACTAACATGTTAATCATGTAAATTATTAACAATTGTCTGTTACTCATATGTGAACGACACTTCCTCCTGTGCTAGTAAAAGTGTTACAGCATCATTCAAAATAGTAATGATGTCATAACGTTAAAAAACCCTGACACTTAAATGTATTTGCTGGGAGGCAATGGCTATTGTACATGGGTTTTAATATTTTTTTTCTTTAACTGAAGTTTTTTAACCTTCCCACCAGCACTACTTCACTCCACCTCATTGTTGCTACTGAAGGAGTTATGCATATGAAGCACAAAATTAAAATTACGTAGCTTTCAGTTGTATACAGCAGACAGAGGAAATGCAGCCTCGAAGCCCTTTGAAGTAGCTGTGTGGAACTACTGTTCTTACAGCACTGTTGTTCATAGGCAACAATGAGCAATATGAGCATTCCTATGTCAGCCTGGTAAAATCTGTCCTGTTGCTGTTTGCAAATGCAGAATGATTTCAAGTGGAGGAAAATGCCTGTTTTGTATATGGTATGGGATTTTTGGACAAAGCTACTTGCCTACCTAGTTTTGATACAATGGTCATTGGGAAAGGCTTTTTGGTAAAAAATGCATTTTCCAGTTATCCAGAGGGATGCTATTTACAACTTACATCCTTGTCCTGGTCTCCGTGCCAGTGTGCCCAGGGTAGAAGCAGCCAAGTCTTTGTGGCTCCCATCAAATGGTGATCTCTGCATCATGGGGATCCTTGACTCCATGCATGCCTGCTCAGAAAAAGATCAAGAACCAGGAAGCATCCAAACAAAAAGCTTTTTAAGCTATTCTTAAACACAGAGTAGGGAAGGAGTAAAGACTCCAATGTACACCTGATCCTCCAAAAAGGCCTCTTGTTCAGGGTCAGTCTGAAAAGTGAGGTACTTGGTAGAGCAGAACTTTGCCAGAGTTCATGGTGCCAGGACTGGTGAGATGGGAACTCAGCCTCAAACATATGCTTCCAATTTCCAGTGGCCAATAAGAGATTTTTGGCTAATAATACAGATGCTTGTATTACATTTATTAGTGATAGTTAGCTCTATGAGCTTCCACATCAGACCTGCCAGACAGCAGCGACTGTGAGGCACCTTCACCATGACTGTTCTGATACAGTTTTCTTGTCAGGGCCATTTTCTCATTAGGCAAAACTTTCTTTCCTTCCCTCTGCTAAGAACAGTGCTCATCACCTGTTTCTCATCTGTTCTCATTATAGAGGGGAATTAATTTGTACCTCTGGGCGTTATTGGAGAAATGGCTTGGCTGAAGCCATAATGTGGTAATTACAGACTGAACTGAGACATGACAATGTGTTGCCTTTGTCACATGTCCATTCAGATGGCTTTTTTCGGGGAAGAGGAAGGAGAGAGGAGGGCAGCATGAAAAACCTGTCTGACCTATCCTCTGCATGTGCATTAAATCCTGACTGTATAAACAGCATCACATCACAGCAGAAAAACAACAGTGTGCCCCCCTGTAAAAAGGCCCAACTGCTCATTTTCCAAGTGGCTTGTTTTCCTGGGGATTCAATTATCCCATGTATGACAACTTCCGTCTGGTCTTCTGTAACTGCAAGGAGACACCAGACCAAAATAGCGCATTTTCACTGTTATGGTGGTGCTCTCTGCTAAATAGCAACACATGACTGCTGGTACACCACAAAACCAGTAACCTAATGTAAAGCGTGATGGCGGGGTCTGGCAGCAGCCTGTGCTGTCTGGAGGAGAGAAGAGAGTACAGGGAACAAGAAACCTCAGATGGCTCTGTGTGTGTGTGTGTTTTGAATGGGGCTTCTAGACATATGTCTGCAAACTCCTAGCCCTCCCTGCCAGAGGCAGTACTTCCAGTGCAGAAGAAAGTGTTCAAAGCTTCAGTGGTGAGTGGTACATCACAGAACCACATTGTGACAGAATGGTTGAGGTTGGAAGAGACCTCTGAATGTCATCTAGTCCAACACCTTTGCTCAAACAGGACCATCTAGACCTGATTGCCCAGAACAATGTCCTCATCAATGGACTGTGTCCATCACACCAAGCTGGTAACATCTGCTTTGTGCCATGGGGTTTGGGTACAGTTCTGCATAGTCCACGTGGAGGCTTCAGAGGGTTTTGCCTTGAGGGACTTTGCAAGCACCAGTGTAAGGTACTGCTGTGGTAACTGAGCAAGCCCCTAAAAAACTGGATGGGTAATACCGGTCATTGCTATGTTGTAGGTTATAGAGGACTTAAGAGTACAGGGGAAAGATAAACCTTTTGCAGGCATTCAGACATGCTTCTGGGGTTACTCTGGCCTGCATTCACAGGTATACTCCATGGTGAGGAAGGTTTTTTTCCCCAGGGTAAGGCTTGTCCTCCACACTCCACAGTGTACCATTCCCTGCAATTTCACCAATGGAGGAAACTTAACCTGTGTATTTTGGAGTAGTGTCATTTTGTGTTCATAGCCTTCCCTGGTTTCATTTCTCACATGAAATTGTCATCTCTCTGATCTGTAGTGAGCAACATATTATAAAAAAAATATTAAAATAGATGGGTATACCAGTCTTATCCTGTACATATGGAAAAATCCAGAATGAGAATGGGAAGAGATTTAGCCATGGCACAGGTGAAAATGTCTTTTGCAGAAGGTGGAAGATGGAGCAGAGCAGGGCAGTATTGGCCCTGAACCTCTGCAAGTTTCACACCAGTTGAATATACAGCTTCATTTCCATAGCCAGAGACTACCATTTTTCTTTCTTCTTTTCTTTCCAATTGGGAAAAATTCATGCCCTGTTGGGCTTGACTAAAATGGAGCGATCTGTTCATTTAGCTGCTGAGAAGGGAAATTAACTTCATTCTTATCCGTCTACCTTATTAGCACAAATATTGCGGCTGCATTATCCTATCCCACATAAAACCCTGTACAGTAGAGCCTTTTAATTGTCTGGCTAATTGTTTGGCCTCGAAGCTGTCTATTTCCAATTGTCTAATTCTCATTAGAATGCCAGCTGACACAGAGTACTCCAAAGCTCCCTTTAGCTGCTTTGAACCACTTCTGGACTAATTTGGTGGTGTTGAAAGCACTTACAGAAAGGCAACCAACAATAAGAAACACACTGCAAATGTTTCTCTTCTCTAACGCATTCAACATTTTAAATCTTGGCCATAAAGGAGTTCTGATGCTGGTTAAAAAATGTGTGTCCCTACAGAGTTGCAGCATTGTTGTTAGTGTTCAGAAGTGCGTAAAATACGTGGACTGAAAATCTAGGCACAAATACTTCATTCCTTTATCTAAAATATCTCCTGAAACCAATGTTGGGGCTTTTTTTCACCCTTTGAATAAGGAATAAATCAGGATGGCAGGGCACAGGCCCCCAGCAAGAGAAAGCACTGGTCTGTACTACAGTGCTCTTTGTTAACCCAGATTAAGCATTTTGGAGGAGAGCCTACAAAACCTGAATGAGACAAACCCTTAGGTTCATGCTCTAATTTCCCTGCCATTTATTATCACCATGTAGCCCTTTTTTGTTTGTTTGTTTTATGATACTTCAGCATCCATTTCAGAATCGGGCTTAGTCCAGAATTTTGACATAGCAATTTAGTGAGTCGACACTGGCCAACACTCAATCCATGTTGCCATCAAACTGAACAACCACAAGCAGGTAGGAAAACTCAGTGTGGCAGGACCCCCTCAGAGTCATGTTCTCTACCAACACCATTGCCCTGAGAGGAAATGGGGAAAAAATATGATCTTGACAGGTTTCAAGAGACCTTCGCTTAATGTTAATGGAACTCCTGCAGGTTGTCCCAGCCTTCCCCAAGATTTGCCTTGTCTCTTTACAATCTTGGCATCACCATCCCCCAAGATATGTTAACTGCCTACTGCATCACTTTCTACACTCAAAGCTGTTAATGGTATTTCCTCCCAGCAAGGGCAGATGAGCCCTTATGTCTGGCATATATAACTTCTGTTTATATCTTGTTTGGAAGATATAGTAGAAAAAAATTATATCAACAGTTTCTTGTGTGAAAGATAAAAGTGGAAGGAGAATAAATCTTCTTCCATCTTGCAACTTGACCCACCTGTTAAAAGAATAGGTCCTGGAGATTCATAGATTCATAGATATTAGGGGTCGAAAGGGACCTTGAAGATCATCTACTCCTCTTGGCTGCAAGGGCACATTGTTGGCTCATGTTCAGCCCCCTGTCCACCAGGACCCCAGGTCTCTTCCTCCAGAGCTGCTCTCCAACAGATCAGCCCCCAGCCTGTACTGATACATGGGGTTGTTCTTCCCCAGATGCAGCACCTTACACTTGCTCTTGTTAAATTACATTAAATTTCTCCCTGCCCAGCTCTCCAGCTCTCTGGTCTCTCTGGATGGCAGCACAGCCTGCTGCTGTCTCAGCCACTCCTCCCAGTTTGGTGTCAGCAGCAAACTTGCTGAGTGTGCTCTCTACCCCCTCATCCAGGTCATCGATNGATCAGAGAGATATTAGTTCAAAGGTAATACAAGGCCACCAGTTTAGCCTGGAAGCTATTCCTCCCATCTTGAAATGTGTTGCTCCTTATGTTTTTCCCTACGATTCCAGTGTTCTAATAGGCTTCATTTCCCAAGCATCCTTTAAAAAGTATTTGAACTTCTTTTGCCATGGATTTATCTTCCTCATTTTCAAGCTTTCTTAGAAAATCCGTGTTCTCTCCTGACATTTTCTCCTGTCTTAAGGAAAAGGAGACCAAGTTACTGGTGCTTCTTTAATCTGTAAACACAGAAGGAATTGCTGGCTTTTTGATTTGTATTTAGAAGTGTTTTAAGAGCATGGCAAACATCCTCTACAAAAACTTCTGTTAGTCTGTTCCCCTGACACCACAGACTTTGCAACTGCTCTGGGACACAAGGCAGGGATCCTTGACTTGGTGTGAGTGACTGCTTTTGTACCTATAGACACTTCTATGTGTTGCTCAGGGATTCATCTGGGTGTGACACTTTACTTAAATAGTACTCTTCATGTGAGCCATGTGCTTTCCACATAGAAAAAACACAAACACCATCACTTTTGCCTGTCTCACACAGGGGTAAGTTGAAATGGAAGAAAATGACATGTATTTTCTATTGCATTAATTTTTCAGGCTGCATTTAAACATCTAACTGCCTTTAGGCTTCTCAGCCTTGTATACTTTTTTTGGCTTTTTTTTTTTTTTTTGTAGATTTTTTGTTGTTGTTACAACTCAGTTCTCTAGCCAGAATTTTTCAGATATCTACAAGTATCTGATTAATATTTCATTTTAGCCTAGGTTCCTAAAGCAACAAAGATCATCCAGTTTTATTTCTTGTCCATAATAACTTCTGGGCAGTTTTTCAACCAAATTTGATAGAAGGTGAAAGGTCTGCAACATGTAAGGTCCTGCAGTTTCCATGAAAATTAGTCTGGTTAGAAGAAAAAGGAAGAAAATAAGCTGGTACTGGAGGAAAAGTAGCTGTCAATCAGTTTTCAGTGGCAGCAGCCAACTGCCTGCCCAGAGAGCAGGAAAAACTGGCCACAACAGTTTGTCCCACCAAACAGGCAGGGAATGTGAGAGAGACTTAAGCAAACTGCTGTTCGGTGGTGGGATTTTGAGGATGCAGGGCACCAACCCTCAAGAGACTGGAGTTTACCAGATTCATTGCTTATGGAATGACTTTATTAAATAGGAAGGCAAAACAAACGTTTTCCTTCCTCCTGATTGTATGTCATTTCTTTTCAAGTCAATGCTTCTGAAAACAAGACTAATGTTAGCACAACTTCCCCAGAAAAGGTTTCCAAGACTCTGCTCCCAGCAGCTCTTAGTGAAATTAATGGAAGCTGCTGGGGCTCAGTGCTTCCAAAAATAAGAACACTTTGCCAAGTGGTACGGATGCAGATGTCTAAATATAAGCTGTAGTTTTTGAGCATCTGGTGCCTAAATCCATGTCTGAGCACTTCAAAACAAGGAGTCTGATTTTCTGTAGGTACTGAACAGCCTTACTGAAGTCAAAGGACTCACAGGCTGCACAGTCAAAGGACTCACAGACTATTTGGAATTCAGGAGGTAGAGACAGGGAGATGAAATTCAGGCACACAAATTGGAGCACATGGGCCATGCACCTGAGGGCGGGGGGATTTCAAAGCCTTCAGCCTTGGCATAAGTGAGCTTATTGAAGCCACTGGAGTCCAGAGGGAAAGAGTTAAGTCAACACGGAGCACTTCAGAAAGCTCCCAGCTCAGCATGTACATCTGTGTTTAAGGAGGATGCCGAGAATAAAAAATACTTTGCAGGTGCAACACGATCAAATTAGTACGGTAGAAGAAACTGTAGGTATTAAAAATCTTTGTACTGAAGCAGTCGCTCTTGCAGCTTAATTCTACACACATACCAGGGTTTTTTGGTATTTATTTTCCTTGTGCACCTTGTTGTTTTAAGCAAAAGGAACAAACAGGGAGCAGGAGGCAGAGCCTGCAAACTCGGTGGGAGCTGCCAACAGGCCTTGCTGGGGCTTTGCCATGAAAGGAGCGGGCTTGTGAAGCTACAACTGCTCCAAAGCCCCTCCTGCCCCCATCCTAACCCAGCTCAATGGGGCTTTGTGTAGGGGCTGGGGTTGCCAGGGTGGAGCAGCTACCAAGGCACTCCCGATGGAGTGCGGGATGGAGACGGGCTGCCTTTAACCATTTCATAGCTCTACAGCAGCAGTTTGAGCCAAGATTGATTTTGGGGGTTGTTTTCCTTCTTGCAGCATTATGAAACAAGCAATCAAATAAAAATAGTAACATAATAATAAACACAAACAAACTAAAAAAAAACCAACCAAACAAAAAACACCCAAAACAAAACAACAAAAAAACCCCAAGAAACCAATCAACCAACCAACCATAAAAAAAAAAACACCAACAAAAAACAAGCCCAAAACCTTCCACAAAAACCCCAAGCAAAGGAAAAATAATTTTCTTCACACTCCAATTCAGTACAAATGAAACAAATAGGAGTTTAGATGCTGATTATGATCTCTAAGCATTGAAAAGGTCCCATAACCCAAGCCAACACCTTGCCCTCAGTAATTTGTGAGAAGTAACATGGATGAATGAAAAAAAGGCAAGATTTATTTGATCAGAGGTAGATGATTTATCACCTTCTGTTTGACAGCTGCAGGATTAAATGTACTATTGAGTCAGAGGTGGCTGTCTATAAGGATATATACCTGTAAATGCGCCCCCTGAGTGAAAAAGTCTGGATTTAATCAAGATGCCAGATTTACCACAAGCAAATGAGAGGCTACAGAGGCCCACATGATTAAGTGACAAAATGGAGGTGGAAACTGGAAGGAAATTAGGTGAAACACAAGGGAATGACGGTTTGAAAATATGGATTGAAAAGCAGAAGAGGATAAAACTTCTGGGCAGGAGACCTGAGAAGCTCTCAAGTGCAAAGATGAAGGAGAAACACTGTTCAGATACCCTTATATAGCACTGGCCTTGAGTCCTTGCCTGTCCTCCACAGGAAAATGTGGCAAAACATTGCCAAAGTTTTCTAGTGCTATTAATGGAAATGAGATAAAATTGAAGCCAGGTTTGGGGTAAGCAAATCCTCCTTATCCAAGAGCTGTAAAACCAAAACCCTGGCTTGGATTAAGGACCAAGTGGATCTACACCTTCTGAGCTGGTGAGAAGGGAGCTGATGGGCACACCATTCCACCAGTGCATCACTCTTCCTTGGGGAGCTGGCTGTCAAGGGAATGCAATACTGCAGAGCTTGTGTTCTACAGATTTGTTTAAGTTTGACAAACACTCAGGCCCTTAATCTGCAGTAGTTTATTTAAACAGCCTGGGAAGACAAGGTTATTACTGACGTTGTGAAAGCCCTGTAATTGAAAAGCTTGTATCAAAGATTTGTGAATATATATACACCTAAGTATATGAGGATCTGTGTGTGGAGTACCCAACATTGGGAAGTGAAAACTGTGTCCACAGAAGGAAGACCTGGTGTCAGGGTCAGAGTCCTGAAGACAGACACTGAGGAGTCACCTCGAAGAGCTGCACATAAGCACCATACACACAGTGTCCAAGGGGCAGACATGCCTGTCCCCATGTCCTGCATGTAGGTGTCCATCTACCCTGCCTCTTTGCAGGTTGTGAGTGGCCTGTCTCTCTGGCTGAGCTCACATTGCATGCGTACTCAGCAGCCAAATCTGCAGCACTGCCTTCTGAAAGCTGGCCCTAATTTCAGACCAATTTACTATTCCGGTGAAATGAACCTGTAAAACATATGGCATAAATAGTGTTTGCCTAGAGTGGACTGCACGGTTCAGGTTTGATTTGTGACTTGTCTTTACATTCTCATTCATGTGGGAGTCTGTGAAAGATCTTTGAATGGAATAAACTGCAACTGTTTTGCAGCTGCCTTTCATCAGTGAGAGGGTGCAGACAGACCCTGCGCAGAGCCTCCGGCTGGGGCAATTGCTGCAACTACTGTGGAGGATGGTGCATGGACACCATGGAAGACAGTGCACAGACACCATGGAGGATGATGCACGGACACCATGCAGGACAGTGCATGGACACTGTGGCGGGTGGTGCACAGACATTGTGGGCAGCATCTAGACAAAGGAGGCATGCTCCTGGTTAACCTGTTCCTGTTTTCATTCCAGACAGACATTACAGCCACTTAGAGAAATGCAGTCTGAGGGGGTATAAAGAAGAGGGAGAGAGAGATGAGGAGGAAATAAATAATAAATTTACAAAAAAACCCCACCACTACAGTGGAGATTTGGTAGTGGATTTTAAATCACATTTAGACATAAATCCTTAGAGTTCACAATTTCCATAGATTACTGGCATCTGTGGACCCCAGATAGACTGTAATCACTAAGATTGTTCTAATCTTCCTTAGGAGGTTTTTCAAAGGAAGTATTGAATTACACCAATTCTTAGCAGGGCTGGGTTTTAACTTGCAAGAAAGTGCTTTAAACTGAAATGCATACATTAATGCCAGGCCTACAAAGTGAGGGTATAATGCTTATGACTTTCTTACATCCTGATGTGTAATTTGTTATTTGAACAATAAAACTTAACAAGAGGCACATATCCTCAGCTGCACCCAGTATTATTACAGACTGTCAGGCCCATGTTTGGACCTTCCATATGACAGTCCTTTGAAGCACATCTCTGGTTTTTGCAGAGAACAGTGCTTGACTTGTGCGCCAAGGTTGAGCCATGCCCTAATTGAATCTTCCCACAATATTGTGTCTCTTGCCTTTGCCCTGCATGTCTGCTCCTAAACCCTGCTCCCATCACACTCTGGAAGTAAGTGGGGTTGAAAATGGTGTGGCTGTAAAGAGCTCTATTTGGTATAGAAAGCTTCATACAGAGACAGCAAAGCTGTGATCCCTGCTTATGACCAGAACATGTAGAGGAACATCAGAGAACATCAGCAGAGTAAATGTAGTTCTGCTCACACCCATATAAATGCAAGCTGAAGTTACTTCTACTGAACACAGTAGAGGGATATGGGAAGCTGGTGTAAGATGGAAACCCCAATTGCTGTGTCAGATTCATCACTGGTACATGAAAATGAATGGAATTACACCAGGGATTATAATGTCCCCATATGGGTTTTTATGCTTGGTAACTCCTCAGTCTTAATGGGTATCAAATTTGCGCCTGCTATACTGGATTGCACAGCTGAATGCTTTTGCTCCAGTGCTAAGGGATTAAATAGACAATTGAGGTTTCTCAGGAAGGATGTAGAAAATGTAAATCAGAGAGTCACTGGAACTGGTTGGAGTGCTGACAGCCCTTACAATACATGCTTGCAGTGACCAGCTGCAGCAGTGCCTGGGCTGATGCAGAGCAGCCCTGATGGGACGTGGGACAGAGAGCTCATGAGTCCTCATGGCTCCAAGGGATGCCATCCATCTTCAAGCTGGGAAGCTGAATCTGGTCTTCCCATGCAGCCAGGAGATCTGGTGTGTCTCTGGTGTGGGGAGCTGCTGGAGAATGGTTGTGCCACTTGTTAGCCAGACCCAGCACAGGGAAGTATTTGCCTTTGCATTGCATTCAGAGAGCCCTGAAATTTTAGGGACCTGTCAGAAATGCTTGGAGGACTCTAAGGCAATGCTATGCCTGCCTTGAGCAGAAATAAGCTGAAGGGAAGGACCTGACCTTGAGAACAAATTTATGCTGTTCTGCATTACTCTATAATTAAAATGATCTGATTTACCAGAGGATAAACATTTTTGTTACCTGTTTGAGAACCAGTCAGCACTTATTTTATGACAATATAAGTTTCCAGTTTTGGGTTTACTTTGGGGAAAAAAAACCTCAACATCTTTTTGGTTTCATTTGGTTTGAGGTTTTTGTTTGTTTTGGAAGAACACTGCTTCCCTGCAAGGGACCACGGAAATTCATTCTCCACGGTTGTGTGCAAGCCAAGCTGTACAGAGAAAACCTGTTTCAAGCACCTGATGATGCTCATGCAGACTCTACTTTGTGTGTTGGGACAAGCAGTGATCATGGCAGAAAACTAATGATAGCTCCATGCATCAATGGGATGTCATCGCTATGAGGTTGAACTGTTTTCCTGAAGCAGAGGAGAAGAAAATGAGGTTGGGAAAGACAGTGCCAAGCACCACCTCAGTGCACTTATTGTTAGTAGCTGTTTTCTACCATGCCATGATGATGTGAAATGAACACCTGGGCTTCTTTCTGACTAGACCTGTGGAGTGTAGAGTGTGGTTTTGGTCTGCAATGATGTCAAGGGTGGTAAGAGGAAGATAATGACACTGTGGTGTGGTTTCGTGAGACAAGGATGCCTCTGTACACTTTTTGCACCAATGCTTAATTATTTTATTTTCCTGTATGAAGTTAATAAGGTGACAACTCCATCATGCCCCTATGTTGGACTTCTCAAGGTACTGAAGATCTTGGTGTGGGCTTCCTGTCCATCCCCCTGCCTGAGGTTCTGAATATTGGTGTGTGAATGAACAGGGAATGACAGCTGTTGCTTGTGCAGTGGACCTCATGCTTACCAGTCTGCTGGATCTTGCCCCCTCAGTCTCCCAGGGAAACTTGGCCTGATACTGTGTGCAGAACTTATTCCAGTTTCAGTGATGGTGAGACATTTTCCAGGGTCTATTAAGCTACTTTGGCTCTGAGTGGTCTTTCTCCACTTGTTCACATATATCAGCTTGCACCTATGACCTGGCTTAAGCAACTTGCCATGGTATAACCCTTTCTGTAATGCATATTCAGAATAGTTATTTGTGTTCCCTCCTAGCTGAAGCAGTATGACTTCTGCCCCTGAGTCAGTCTTTTTCAGCCAAAGTGACATCTCAGGAGTGAGCACAATGCTTCTTGAGAAGCAATCATTTGAAGCAAACATTTGAAGACACACTGTTTATCTTGTTTGCCTTCAGGTGGCACAGGACTGGAGTGCTGGTGGGTGACTTCCCAGTGCCTGCTCCACATCATGTGTGATATGATAGAATTTTCAATATGTGGTGAAGCCAGGAGTACCATCAGCAAAACCTCTATCTTGGACTTCTGGAGGGTTGACTTTGGTTTATTCAGGAAGCTGGTGCAGAGAATTCCTTGGGAAGCAGCCCTTCTAAATAAAGGGGCCCAGGAAGGCTGGGTTTACTTCAAGAATGAAATTCTGAAGGCACAGAAGCAGGCTGTCCCTGTGTGTTTAAAAAACAAGCGGCCGGGATAGAAAACCAGTCTGGCTGAACA
>VYZU01027842.1:0-16225 GCA_013401355.1 Ceyx cyanopectus
TCATAGAATAATTTAGGTTGGAATAGACAAACCAAATTGAGTAAGATTATTAATATTTTGATTAAGGATATTATTTTGTCAAAGTAAGTAGATGATACTACTATCACCCGAACTATTTTGAGATTTCATTTAAGTCAGTCTTACTTTTCCTATAGCCTTCAGCAATAACAGGACTATAAGGTAGATGTTTCTTAGCTTTTCTAATGCAAACCTAGATTATTTTGGTTGATATTTTCCAGTCAAATAAATGCAGTATTTTTACATTTTTTCTTACATTTTTTTCCATCTTCCATCCATGAATATTAAATAAGTGCATTGATTCATCTTTTGAATTGTAATTCCCTTTTAAAAAAAGCTTGCTAATTTTTACGGTGAAGAAAGTCTATTTTGTGAAAATTAGTAGTCCATATTTACTTTAGGAAGTATTTTAAACTTGTTTTGGTAGTACAGAAAATTAACTGAACTATATTAATTCTAAAAAATTTTTCACCAGAAGTGATAAAAATTAACCAAGTGTGTGCTCTTTTCACCATCTAATATTCCAAGCTGATACAGTCTTACCTCTTTTGTCATCAAGATTTTACATATTTCTTTAACAACCCTGTTTATAATTGCCTTAAATCTTAATTGAGACAACTTCAGGTTTTCTCAATCTCTGGACTATTTCTGTTGGAATAGTTCTTCAGGGCAGCCTTGAATCCTAAGGCAGACATTAGCTATGTAGTTTCCTGCAGCACCCTTGAACTGCCTCCAAAGCCCTGACTGAAAATCTTTATCCAATTACATAACAAGAGAACATGGTAAGATGGAAGAAGTTTGTAATTTTGTTTTTAACTTGTATTGTCCTTTTGAAAATCCCAGGATGGTTTACAAGTTTACATTCTAAACAGTCTTGAGAGTATGATACAGTTTAACACTTTCTTACAGTGCAATGAAGCATATTCCAATGAAAATATGAGTTCTTTAAGATAAAATTTTATACCTACTTATTAGGTAAACTTGATCTCTGGAAACATGGAAGAATTTTCTGAAATTCTGTTTAAAAGGTAGATTATGTCTCATAAGAAAAGATGTGATAGAGGTTTAAATCTCTCATTCAGCCTACTCTGTATCTTATTTCTAGCAGAGTCCTGTGCATTTTAGAGTAAACTTGACAACTCTCATAATAAACTAATGGGCGATGGAACTCAGTGAAGTTGTTATGCTGGACTGCTGTACAGACTGGTTTGATTTGGCTATTTTTTTGCAGCTATATTAATTTGAAATAAATGAAAATAATGGATTATCTTTAGTAGGAAAGGACTCACAAGGATCACTGAGTCCAGCTCCCTGTTCCTTGCAGGACTACATAAAACTGAACCGTATGTCTAAAAGCATTGTCCAGATGTATCTTGAACTCTTGACAGGTTTGGTGTTGTGACCCCTTCCCTGGGGAGCCTGTTCCAGTGGTGTGCTACTACTTTGAATTTTACTAAGACCCTGGTCTTCAGGCACTGTACTGTACTCTGTTTCAGCTTATAATTATAGTTTGAGGAATAAAATAAAAATTGTTACATTTTAGGGTTTCAAATCATGTGATATGAAAGCTTGGAGACAACACTGGAATCATCAACTTTACAAAGCTTTGGAGCATCAGTATCAAATGGGCTTAGATGCACTCAATGAGAATTTACCAGAAATAAATATTGATCTAACATTCAAGTAAGTTATTTTCTTTTTTTTCCAGTTAAGAGAGTACTTTGGCTCAGATTACGTTCAAACATTATTTTTTGTGTGTTTTGTTTCACTTTTTAGGCAAGGCCAGTTGCAATTCAGACCTCCTTTTGAAGAGGTACGAGCTAGATATTACAGAGAAATGAAGAGATTCATCTCCATTCCAAATCAGTTTAGAGGTGTGAGTGAAGCAGAAGAAGAGTCTATATTCACTGTTATGTCTGAAAGAAATGTAAACGGATTTCTGACTGCTTTCAGTAAAGCAGAGGATTTGTTCAGAAGGCTGTCAGACATTTCTAAACAGTTTAAGGTATTTTCAGTATTTTACTGACTCGTGGTTTTTTGTTTTTGCTTTTTTTTTTTTTTTTTAAGATTTGTAGCTTTTTAGACTCTAGACATTTCAGAAGTAACTGAGCAATGACGTTAGTGTATTACTGGCTTTTTCTGCGAGGCATATAAGCAAAAGCTTAGTAAGGCCATCAATGTCAAACCTGAAGCACACTCCTAGCTGGAAGTATATGTACAGTTCCCATTGAAACCTCCATATTCTAGCTGTATTTTTACTTTTGTTCAGAATTTGGTTTAATTATCCTTAAATGTGTGAATGTCAAACCACTTTTTACCTCCTGATTTTTGCACTGAGAGAATCTGTAAGCAATTGAAGGAACATGAAGGTTAAAGAGAATAGCTTGAAAATATTAGTAATTTTTTTAGTATTATTGACAAACATTTTTTTAGTCTGGAACATATTTCTTTTCCATTAAAATAAAATTGTTTTCTGTGATTGTGTGATTCTGTGAAAAATAATGTGAAAAGGACTGGATCGTAATTGGCCAAGTAGATATGGAAACTCTGGTGAAGACACATCTTTCTAGCAAACAGGACTGGGAGAAAAACTTCAAAGCATTAAAAGTGAGAGGGAAAGAAGCAGAACGTCTTCCAAGGTATAGTGTAAAACTCTTGAATAATGTATTCTATAAGACACTTTTAAGGTAATAGTAAGATAGAAATACTCTTCTTACGTGGAGATATATAGATACTTGCAAGTGGTTTTATAACGTGTATGAATTTTAAAATGTTTAGATTTGTGTTTTTCAGTTTTAATTTTATGCACTTATTCCCTTTTAACTGCAGAGCCTTCTTTGAAAATGTTTAATGTATGCCTTTGATACGATAGGAAACCCCCTCAAAATCCAGGGCTGATTCTGAAGTGCTACACAACACAGTGATATTTGAACAGTTGTTTTAGTTAAGTACTTTACACATGAAGTGTATGTGACAGTTAGGAACAGACTTAATAAATGTTTATACGTGAAATAATGTCTCTATTGAAACACTTGATTACCTTTTTTAACTTACAGTTTCAAATGTGCTAGTGTAGACTTTTATTCTTATGCAATATTCACATTGAATTTAGTGTATTGTGTAATTGGAGCTCTTAGATGAAACTGGTGGGATCATGTTCAGAACAAGGAAAAAGAGTTGAATTCTGAGTACAGGAGAATGAACTGGTATAACTTGTTGGTTAAGTGATACTCTGAGAAGTAAAGAATTTTGTGAGTTCAAGGACAGACTGGTATGAATAGAAGAGAAAATGGCTAGTGTGTCTTACAGCTGGAAACCACCTGTGGCTGAGGTGTCATGAGCTGAAAATAATTGGTTTTGGGGAAGGTATCAAGGTAGCCCTTTTCCTTTGTGTTCTGTAGGCATCTACTTGTGGTCACTGTGAGATACTACATAGGAGGGGCTTTGAATTGGCTTTTCTTATGTTTTTAGGATTATTGAAGACTGCGTTAGAAAATTCTTAAGGAGATAAGCGATTTAAAGAGATGACTGAACAAGCAAAATTTTATTTTTTGATTATAGAAATAATCCTTTTTAATTTTGTGACATTGGTTATATAAGATTAAGCAGATGTTTGATGAGCAGAACATTTGTTTGAATGAGCAGAACATTAGAACTTAGTCTCCAAAAAATACATATATATGCATAATGGTTATAAATATGTCAATACCTCATTTTTAGGATAAGCTGTAACTTTTATTTCTAGAATGATAAGGGATTGCTTTTCTTCTTAGGCTACAAAATCAGGATAAACTGTAGATGTGCATAGATCTTAGTGATATTGACATGTAAATATTTTCTTTTTTTTTTTTTTGTCTTGAAGCACCATCAGAATAGATTGTTTAACTGTTAACTGCAATCCTGTGAAAACTGTAATTGATTATTTCATCCAGAAGTTGTATGATGTTCTTGTAATTTCATTGAGAAAATCTATTCAAGGTAAATTACTTTAACAAATAGTATTTTTGTTTGTTTCTGTTGCACTTGTGGACATTTTTGTTAATATAAATACTCCTAAAGAAATATTTTGGGCACAGTAAGCTACAGAAATCACACTGCAGTAGAAGTAATCTGTTAATACTTTTTCACTATAGACCTACCCTAAGTCTTGTGTGTGTGTCTTGTGTGTGCGTCTTTGTCTTTTGTGTGCGCGTGGGGTGTGCGCGTGCGGTGTGCGTGGGTGTTGTGGTGCGTGTGCGCGTGTGTGGTGTGCTTGTGTGCATGGTGTGTGTGCGCGTGGTGCATGTGGGGTGTGTGTGTGGTGTGTGTGTTTTGCGTGCGTGTTTTGCGTGCATATTTTGCGTGTGTGTGTGGTGTGTGCAGTGTGTGTTGTGTGGTGGGTGTGAGTGGTGGGTGTGGTGGGTGTGAGTGTGGTGGGTGTGTTTTGTGTGGTGCGCGTGTGGTGCGCGTGTGTGTTCTGTGGTGCGTGTGGTGTTTTGTGTGGTGTGTTTTGCGTGTGTGTGGCATGTGTGTGTGATGTGTGTGTGTGTGTGTGTGTGTGTGTGTGTTGTGTTGGTATTTTCTGGAGGAAAATGTCTTTGTTTCAGGGAGAAACTTTTTTTGATGTTGAAGGAGTTGAGCAGCTCCTTTTTCAGTACCAAAAAAAGATTTACCCTGGTAGGAAAACACATCTTTATAGGCTTAATCAGGCTTTTGTTTATGAGTCGTTCAATATTTGAAGCAAGGTGGCTTTAGTTAGCTAGATCCATTTTAAAAAAAAAAAAAGGCAACTGAAGAAAAAACAAAACAACACAAACACAACACTGAAACCCCCCAAAGCAATTTACAATTCTGTTTTTCTCCACTTACCCAAAAAAGACCTATGCAGGTTTTAAAAATGTGTATATAAATGTCTTAGGTTTTTATGTGTAATTCTTAGAAGATACTCTGGTACTTAGGGTCTAAATCACACACTGAACACAGTGGATTACATTTGAAAAGCTAGGTGTTAAAACCAGCCTACAGTTTTTGTTGAAGCAGTGTGTAAAAATGTTTTAAGGAAATACTTTGTGTATATTATCATATGGCACATTGTATCACAGGACATTTAAATGAATAGTTATTGCTACAAATATTTTCTCTATTATAACTTTGTTTTCCAACTATATATAGCACATCTATGTGATGTTTCTTCATTTCTCACTGATGCCATGGAAACATTAGTGATAAGACCCCAGACTGTAGAGGAAATAGCAGAAGACAATTTAAAATATTTAAACCTACACGAACAAAAGGAAGGGGTAAGATACCATTGTATCGTATCATATCACAACAGCTATCAAAAATGTAATTGCTTTCTATTATGGAAACATATTTAATATAACTGACTTAAAACATGCAGTGGCCATATGGAATCAGGGCAGTGATCTGTGTAGCACAGTATTTTGTCTCCAATAGTAGATAAAGTGGCTGCCTGAGGGAAAATATAAACTCAGGGTAGCATATTTGATGCTTTCCCAACCAGAATCTTTTTTAAGTTTTATTTGGTTCCTGTAGGAGCATTCAGTGTATTTCTCTTCCACAATCTTACCTTGTCTCTTTTTGAAAACAAGTATATATTTCACATCCAAACTGTCTTCTGATACTGTGTAGATCGAGTACCTATTTCATGAAGGACCCCTTCTTCAAAATAGTTTAGTAGTGGAAGGAAAAAGGAAGGGAAGAAGGAAAGGGACAGCTAGATGTCTAATCTATCTAAACCCTACTCCACTCAATTTTACTGCTGAGCATGGCATTATGAAGAAAATTAACTCCATCCTATCTAAAACTATCACACATGTACATATTTACTGAATTCTGCTTCTGTTCTTGAATCTGATTGAGTGAATCTCTGAATATAAACAGGCACATACCTGTTCCATAGTAAGAATTCACTTCTGTGTAGCTCATGTCAGTATTAAGATTTAGAATTTCTCTACATCAGATACTTTTTCTAGTGTTCTAATGTTATTCTATAAATAACAAAAAAGCAGCTGTATATAATAATATAATCTGTATATACACAACTGATAATTCTTATGTATTTGTTTATAGTTTGGATAAATAGGATTTATTTTAAATCTGTTTGAATTTAGATTTTTCTTCTGTTTCAAGAGGCTGAAGATAAAAACAAACTTTTGCGAACTGTGGCTGGTGCAGGTTTGGACACTATCAGTAATCTGAGAGCTACATGGGATAAATTTGAATTAATGATGGAGAGCCATCAGCTTATGATTACAGAACAGGTAACAATGAAAAATTAATATTATACCTATATTGAAATTGTTTAATTTTGACTAAGTCTGGAGAGTCTAAGAAAGGATTATATCTATAAAGGATCTTAGTTCAGTGTTAACACCAATATTACTGTGTTGAGAGAGAGCCTTTAAAGGAAGAATATTTAAACTGTTTAAACAACAGCCAGGTGAAACTTCTGTTGAACTGATGCTGAAGTGAACGTAATGTTTTACTTCTGCCTTAACTTTCTGATCACAGAGTTAATGAATGCAATGGTTAACTGAGGAAAAAAAAAGAAGGAGTTAAAACATACCATTCTTATTACTTCATCATGTTTTTAGTACTGATGCTTATAATTTTATTTTCACACAACTTTGCTAAACTATGTGCTGTTCTGTAATTCCAGTACATAGGCAAACTGCTAAACTCATTCGAAGTTCTACTGAAGATATCAATATGCCATACGAATTTAGCATTTTTTTCTATCTACTATGAGATACAGGCTAAATGATTAGCATAGACCTATTTATTTGGTCTATGCTACCAGCATGCCTCCTTTAAATAAAGAAAAACAACAACCAAACAAAAGATCAAGTTTTGAAGTTGAGTTTTGATTGTAACTGTAGTTGCAAACCATTGCAGGAATTTAATTTTAACTCTTGGTTTACAGATTGAAATGATGAAAGGAAATGTGATTTCACGTATTAATTTATATCTTCAAGACCTGGAAAAGTTTAAAGCCTGTTGGGATCAGCTAAAGCCAAGTGAAGATGTCATTGAAACAGGTGATCAGGATGTGCTTGAGAAAAGTGCTCAGATCATAAAGGAAAAAAAAAAAGAATTTGATGAACTTGAAACCATGAAAGAAAAGCTCATGTATGTATCTTTATTTCTCTACATACCTTATTCAGTAATGGTTTAGGGTAAACACAAGAATAACCCTTTGACAGTGAGGGTGACAGAGCTCTGGAACAGGCTGCCCAGGGAGGTTGTGGAGTCTCCTTCTCTGGAGACATTCAAAACCCACCTGAATGCGTTCCTGGGTGACTTGGTCTAGGTAATCCTGGTCTGGCAGGGGGGTTAGACTAGATGATCTTTCTAGCTCCCTTGCAACCCCTAACATTCTATGATTCTGTGATAATGTATGGATCTTATAACAGCAATAGTATCTGAGAAGATGTTAGCTAATTGTTACCACAGCAGATTAAGGAATATAATAATTTAATTTTATTTGTATTGCATGTTTTAAATTGGTTTTTTTTAGGGTCCATTTTGTTGATTTTACATAACATAGATTTCTTAAAGTTAAATTTTTCTAGATTTTTTTTTTAAATGAAAAATTGAAGAAGCCTTTTAGGCTTTTACATAAGATAATACACTAATGCTTGACTGTGACTTCTGAAATTCTCACTAAGAGAATACTTGGATTGTAGTCCAAGAAGGGGGTGTTAATGCTTCAGTTCTCTAGTAATGTAAGTGTCCTATCTGACAGACTGTTGTGCAAAGGAAAAGGTTTTTTTCTCCAGGTGCCAAACTTCACTTAACTCATTATAGCACATCTTGAGTGGACAAAGTTTGCTGTTTAAATACTTAGCTTGGCACTTAGAGATGATAGTAAATAAAGTTAGCATATTCTTTCTACCTAATAGGAAGAGACATTTGACAGCTATTTTCTTTCAAGCTTTGCTTTTGGTCACCTGCCTCAAAAAAGAGAAAGAAATCAAAGTTTATGGAAATTTATTTGTGAATATGGGAGAAGATCTCTGTGTAGGAGAGTTATCCCTTGTATGCCTGTATTAATTCTATTAAAAAGTGAGACTATAAGGAAATTGCAGTTGGCAGCAACATCCTTCAATGAAGCCATAGCTTTTTTTAAACAAAAGTATAATTTTTTCCATAAGACACCATCTCTTGAATCATAAATGTGTAATATAATAATGTAATATATAATACAATTATATTTTTATACAGTAAGGAATGCCATCATTTTAAATTGGAAGAACCTGACTTCTCATTGTCAAAAGTTGTGCATCAAGATATTAAGAATTGTGCAAAAGTCTGGGCATTGTATGAAGACTTTCATCAAGGTTTGCGTGAAAAAGCTAGGGAAGACTGGATTACTTTTAGGTATGATTTAGTTACTTTTTAAGTGGAATATTTGTGTGGTTGTAGTAATGTGTTGTTACAAACTTTTTATATTTGATTTTCATGCAGGAGTAAAACATACCTATTTGAAGAATTTTTGTTTATATGGCATGATAAAATGAGGAAGATGGGAGAACATACCATAATGACAGTAAAGCTGCAAAAAGAACTGGACAAATATAAAGTAAGTGGCTNTACTTGGATTGTAGTCCAAGAAGGGGGTGTTAATGCTTCAGTTCTCTAGTAATGTAAGTGTCCTATCTGACAGACTGTTGTGCAAAGGAAAAGGTTTTTTTCTCCAGGTGCCAAACTTCACTTAACTCATTATAGCACATCTTGAGTGGACAAAGTTTGCTGTTTAAATACTTAGCTTGGCACTTAGAGATGATAGTAAATAAAGTTAGCATATTCTTTCTACCTAATAGGAAGAGACATTTGACAGCTATTTTCTTTCAAGCTTTGCTTTTGGTCACCTGCCTCAAAAAAGAGAAAGAAATCAAAGTTTATGGAAATTTATTTGTGAATATGGGAGAAGATCTCTGTGTAGGAGAGTTATCCCTTGTATGCCTGTATTAATTCTATTAAAAAGTGAGACTATAAGGAAATTGCAGTTGGCAGCAACATCCTTCAATGAAGCCATAGCTTTTTTTAAACAAAAGTATAATTTTTTCCATAAGACACCATCTCTTGAATCATAAATGTGTAATATAATAATGTAATATATAATACAATTATATTTTTATACAGTAAGGAATGCCATCATTTTAAATTGGAAGAACCTGACTTCTCATTGTCAAAAGTTGTGCATCAAGATATTAAGAATTGTGCAAAAGTCTGGGCATTGTATGAAGACTTTCATCAAGGTTTGCGTGAAAAAGCTAGGGAAGACTGGATTACTTTTAGGTATGATTTAGTTACTTTTTAAGTGGAATATTTGTGTGGTTGTAGTAATGTGTTGTTACAAACTTTTTATATTTGATTTTCATGCAGGAGTAAAACATACCTATTTGAAGAATTTTTGTTTATATGGCATGATAAAATGAGGAAGATGGGAGAACATACCATAATGACAGTAAAGCTGCAAAAAGAACTGGACAAATATAAAGTAAGAGGCTAATTACAAAAAGGGGTTATAAAGCAAAAAAACCTTCAACATTACTGGGTAATACACTTTTTTTTCTGTAGCTCATTTTTATTTTCTTATGATAAAATTAGTTACAATTTAATAAAGTATTTTCTGTTAATGTTTTGAACATTTCACTTAGTTTTGTGAACCTTACAGTCATTGTTCCTTACAGTCATTGCACTTAGCTTAGATACACAATTTAGCAATGAGTTTTTCTCAGTTATACTCCTAAACGTTAGATTCAGGAATTAAAAAAAATATACTTCAGTTTAAGAATGTAATTTTTTTTTTGTTTGTTTGAAAAGTGTATCATTCCGTAATCAAACAGGTACAATTTTCATAAAGACTAGATGGATTTACATATGCATTTTTCCTATAGATGATAATTCCACTTCTAAAATATGTAAGAGGAGAACATCTTTCTCCAGACCATTGGCTGGATCTCTTTCGTCTTCTGGGTCTTCCCCGAGGCACTACACTTGAGGGCTTGTTATTTGGAGATCTGCTAAAAGTGACGGATGCCATTATAGAAAAAGCAACAGAACTGAAAGTATGAATAATTTCAAATAAATGTACACTATTTTATGTAATATATTTTGTTCTGTCTGCATATTTATCTTTTTATTGCTGTAGAAATAGAATTTCCATTATATTTTTAAATGGATATTTAACTTCAAGCTCTGTAGTTTTAAACAAAATCTATTTATGCTTTTATATAGGATTTGAATTGTCGGGCCCAGGGTGAAGTTACAATCAGAGAAGCATTACGTGAGCTTGAACTATGGGGAGTTGCAGCTGTCTTTACATTAACAGATTATGAAGATAGTCAAGGCAAGGCTATCAGGCTTATTAAAGACTGGAAAGACATAGTCAACCAAGTTGGAGATCATCACTGTCTTCTACAGTCCCTCAAGGACTCTCCGTATTACAGAGGTTTTGAAGATAAAGTGTCTCTCTGGGAGAAAAAACTGTCTGAGTTGGATGAGTATCTGCAAAATTTAAACCAAATTCAAAGGAAATGGGTCTATTTGGAACCAATATTTGGTCGTGGAGCAGTGCCCAAAGAACAAACTCGTTTTAACAGGGTTGATGAAGACTTCAGGTTAGTGCTATGGAATGTGACTTATTTTTTTATAGTGTCTTTAACACATGTTCTCTTGTTGCAAATATATGGAACAATTTGTAGATGTATGGAAATGAAGATCAGCAATAGGAATTCACTAGATACAGATGCATGGCAGTGACAGATCTGAATAAAAGGGGTAATGTAAATTTCGTTTAATGGCGTACATGTGAAGAAGGGAACCGTATAAAACATTAAAGATCATGAACAAGGCAGACAAACACAAGATCAGTCCTATCAGCAGAAGCAGAGGTGATAGAATTGTATTTTAAAGAATCATTTCTTATTAAAGACAAGTACTTTGTTCCCTTAGAAAGGGAGAAACAGATGGTTTATTTGTTCCAACCAAGTCAAGGAGATTTCGGAAACACTGAAATATATATACCTTTACTCTTTTGAATTGAGTTAAAACTACTTTTTAGAATGAAATAAAAGTAAATCATTTTATCTTCTTGGGTTTGGATATAGAAATTATAGCAAGAAACTTACTAAATTGCATTGGAGAGACATTGATGTAAAATCTGAAATGTTTAATCTTTAATACTGAAAATGGATAGTTATGTATCAGATATATCATACGACTTCCCTGTGCTTTAATTTTTATTTACATAAGTACATGTATATCATATTTGGATTAAAATTGTAATGATTATTTTATAAATTATTCCTTTTTTTTTCCTCTCAAGATCCATTATGTCAGATATCAAAAGTGACAATAGAATAACATCACTGAATGCCCGGACAGGAATAAGAAATACCTTAATTACCATACTTGACCAGCTGCAGCGATGTCAGAGGTCTTTGATTGAGTTTTTAGAGGTAGAGATGACATTAATATAGCTTTCTATAAAAAAGTCTGTAAGTTTCAATTTAAGTCGACAAAACGGATTTATTTTGTTTTTATGTAGGAAAAGCGCTTGGCATTTCCAAGATTCTATTTCATTGGAGATGATGACTTACTAGAAATTTTAGGACAGTCTACAAATCCTCTGGTTATCCAGTCTCATCTTAAGAAACTTTTTGCTGGTAATGTGTTAATATTAATTTNATGTGGAGGTAAGAAAATCATATTCAAGTCTATAATTTGAGTGTGTTTGAGAAATCTTTTTGGAATATAAATTTTGAGGGTTTTTTCATCTCTTTGTCAGGTGTGGCTAAACAGTTTGGCTTTGGAGATGAAAGAGACCCTGAAAAAAATGTTAATTGACTGTGTCAATGATGGAAAAAGATCACAAGGTTCAATTGATCCATCGCTTTTTCCTTCACAGGTAGTAGTTGATCCAGTAATGTCACTATGTAGTCTTAGATTTATCAAACAAGTTATGTTTTGAAGTCTCATAAATAAGCATACATATGGATTAAGACAAAAATAGCCCCAAAAAGATATTTTTTATTCATTTATACTCTAGAAATATTCTTTAGAAATATATGTTCTTATAATTCTTTTATAAACATATGAAATACTAAAATCTTTTACATGGCACCTGATTTAATATCCATCTTCTTATTAAATTTGATATAGATCTTGATCTTAGTTGATAGTGAATGTTACATGAATGTTACTTTCTTAGTAACATAAGAAAGCCCTTTTTGAATCTGATTATAGTTTCTAAAGCTTAGATATGTAAGAAGTAGTCATAAGCATGAAACTATTTAATGCAATTTTGACCAGTAGCGCAGAGAATCAGATAGAATAATGGAAAGGTTGTGGTGGGAAGAAACTTCCAGAGGTCATGTTGTCCAACCCTCCCCCCGAGAAACCATCTATAGCTGGTTTGCTCAAGTCAACTTTTGAATGTCACCAGGGATGGAGACTCTACCACCTTCTTGGGCAACCTGTTCCAGTACTCAGTCATTCTCACAGTAAAAAAGTGTTTCCTAATGTTCAGACCCTCCCGTGTTTTAGTTTGTGCCCATTGCCTCTTGTCTAGTCACTGTGCACCTCTGAAAAGAGCCTGACTGTCTTCTTTGCACCATCCCTTCAGGTATTTATAGGTATTGATAAGATCCATCATGAGCCTTCTCTTCTTCAGGATGGACATTCCCAGTTCTCAGCCTTTTCTCATAGGTCTTGTAATGCACTTTTCCTCATTTGTCTTCTCTATCACTTGAAAGATAAAGTTGTCATTGATGGACTCCAGGAACATCCTGGATTATGTCCTGATGTGTTGCCCCTCTAGCAGGTATCGGGGTGGTGGAAGACCCCTGTGAGGATCAGGGTCACTCCTATCTGTCTGTAGAGGGCCTGGTCCTTGTTCTTCCTAGTCAAGTGGCCTATAGCAGACACCAACTATAATCTCACCTTGACCTGTTCTCTCTTTAATCCTAACCCAGAAACTGTCACCTGGCTCCTTATTCAACTGCAGACAGAGCTCCATGCACTTCAGCTGTACTCATACATAAAGGGCAACCCCTCCCCTCATCTTCTCTTCTGGTCCTTCCTAATGAGCCTGTGTAGCTCCTTTGCAACACTCCAGTCATAGGAGCCACCCCACCACATCTGCATGATCCCAGTGGGATCATAACCATGCAACTGAGCACAGATCTCTAATTCATGATGTATATCTCCATACTGTGTGGATCAGTGCACAGGTGCTTTAGAGAGGCACTCCAGCATGTTGAATTCCTGGAGAGGGTTTGGGGGACTTCATAATGGTGCCTTGTAGGCACTTTCTTGCTGGCATGCAAATGATGGAGGTTACCCTACTTCAGCTTCATTTTCTTGGGTTTGTTTGTGGTTCCTTTCTGTCACATCACTCTATG
Source organism: Ceyx cyanopectus (assembly GCA_013401355.1). Taxonomy (NCBI): domain Eukaryota; kingdom Metazoa; phylum Chordata; class Aves; order Coraciiformes; family Alcedinidae; genus Ceyx; species Ceyx cyanopectus. Next base: position 13,431 of record VYZU01027842.1, read on the forward strand.
ACTTTTGCTCAGTAATTACATCTGTCAGGCCCTCACAGGGCTAATGGATGTTTACTCTCTCCCCTTCCCAAAATGTATTTACTTTTACAAGTCTTCAGATTGGCATGATTGGTAGAATTTTTTGTTACAGTTCTTTCTAGTTCCAAATATGACTGTATCTTCATAGCTCAGACAGGGCTTTTCCAGTAAATATAAAGTATTTACAACATACGTGGAATGTTAGAAACCAGAATGCAAAATACTATATTAGCAGATCAGTTACATAAAGTCAGAGGTGTTCTTGAGCCTGTTGGATGTGGGCTCAGCATGCCTACCATACAGTAATTCCCATCAGACATATAATTTAATGGGAAAATAAGTTTTTGCTGCCACATGCTGTAGAACAGGTAAAGGACTTTCTGTATTAGATTACTTTGCAAGTTTTCACTAAATTTTTGTCAGGTTTTAAGATGGCTATATTTGTTCTTAAGAGCGTAAGAAATGTGTGGCTTTGTTTAAAAACTATACAGTAAAATACTTTAAATATCAGACATAATAAGCAATTACAAATGAATTGAAAAAGTTTTTCCTTATGTCTTTAGTATTTANATGGATTTTTAGTTAGATTAAAAGATATATTAGAGCATTTATATATTTGCAAATATCTTTAATTAATTTTTAATAACTTCTTGTATATTTTTGGTTTATATGCTTACTGATAATTTGTCCTCACCTACTGAACTGTGATGTAGTGCTATCTTTCACAGGAACTGGCCAAACAATGTTTGGGGTACATAGTGTCATGCTAATATATTCTCTACAACTGTGCAGGTGATTGTCTTTTTTTTTTTAAGAGAGAACCATAGAATCATTCTGATTGGAAGAGACCTTTAAGATCATCAAGTCCAACCGTTAGCCCAGTGCTGTCAGGTCACCACTAAACCATGTCCATAAGCACTACAACTACACATCTTTTTAAAAACTTCCAGGGAAGGTGACTTCACCACTTCCCTGGGCAGCCTGCTCCAATGTCTAATATCCAACTTAAACTTCCCCTGGAGCAATTTGAAGCCACTTGTTTTATTGCTTGTTATTTGAGAGAAGAGACTGACCCCCCCCACCTCACTATAACCCCCTTTCAGGTAGTTGTAGAGAGCAATAAGGTCTCCCCGAGCCTCCTTTTCTTCAGGCTAAACAATCCCAGTTCCCTCAACCTCTCCTCATAAGACTTGTTCTCTAGACCTTTCGCCAGTTTTTTTGCCCTTCTCTGGACATGGTCCAGCACCAAAATGTCTTTCTTGTAGTGAGGTGCCCAAAACTGATCCAGTATTAGAGGTGCAGCCACACCAGAGTTGAGTACAGTGAAACAATCACTTTCCTGCTCCTGACAGACTATTATTGAAATAGGCCAGTATGCTCTTGGCCTTCTTGGCCACCTGGGCATACTGTTGGCTCATGTTCAGCCAAGTGTCAGCCAACACCTCCAGGTCCTTTTCTGCTGGGCAGCTTTCCAGCCATGCTTCCCCAAGCTTGTAAGGTTGCCTGGGGTTGTTGTGACTGAAATGCAGGACCTTGCACTTGTCCTTGTTGAACCTCATGCCATTGGCCTCTGCCCATTGATCCAACCTGTCCAGATCCCTCTGTAGAGCTTCAGTATGTATACATCTGTATCTGAACTAATAATTCCTGAGTACCTCTGTAGTAAAACAAGTAAACTAGTTATTCTCAAGACATGATTTTTCTCATTCTTATATGGTCTGTATGGGTTAGAATAATTATGTCCTTGAGGGCTTATTCCTCCCTTTTGACTAGAAGGGGACTTTGGCTGCCTCAGATGTCAAATTTTGTAGTGTAAGTTAGGTGAGTTNACTTTTACAAGTCTTCAGATTGGCATGATTGGTAGAATTTTTTGTTACAGTTCTTTCTAGTTCCAAATATGACTGTATCTTCATAGCTCAGACAGGGCTTTTCCAGTAAATATAAAGTATTTACAACATACGTGGAATGTTAGAAACCAGAATGCAAAATACTATATTAGCAGATCAGTTACATAAAGTCAGAGGTGTTCTTGAGCCTGTTGGATGTGGGCTCAGCATGCCTACCATACAGTAATTCCCATCAGACATATAATTTAATGGGAAAATATGTTTTTGCTGCCACATGCTGTAGAACAGGTAAAGGACTTTCTGTATTAGATTACTTTGCAAGTTTTCACTAAATTTTTGTCAGGTTTTAAGATGGCTATATTTGTTCTTAAGAGCGTAAGAAATGTGTGGCTTTGTTTAAAAACTATACAGTAAAATACTTTAAATATCAGACATAATAAGCAATTACAAATGAATTGAAAAAGTTTTTCCTTATGTCTTTAGTATTTATATACTGTAATCTGAACCTTCTCTTCCCAAGATTCTTTCCTTGGCAGAACAAATTCATTTCACTGAAGATGTTGAAAATGCTATCAAAGACCATAATCTTCAACAATTAGAAATAGAACTCATGGCTAAATTGGAACATTATACTAGCATTGATACTGGTATGGAAGATACAGAGAGTACAGGTATTGTAGTTGTATTAACATTTTAATTTAACAAGCTGTTTATTTAAACAGGAAATAATATAAATCTGTCTTTGAGTTCATAAATTGAGTTACATAGTTTCCCACCTATGACTGCCAAGATTATTATGTTTAATATTTCAGAGTGAACAATGGATTTTTAGTTAGATTAAAAGATATATTAGAGCATTTATATATTTGCAAATATCTTTAATTAATTTTTAATAACTTCTTGTATATTTTTGGTTTATATGCTTACTGA